>OZ030390.1:108191579-108483767 GCA_964023965.1 Melinopterus prodromus
AGTGTGTGTGAGTGTGCGCGAGTGTGTGTGTGGGCGTGTGTGTGTGTGTGTGTGCGAGTGTGTGTGTGTGCGAGTGTGTGTGTGTAGTGTGTGTGCGAGTATGTGTGTGTGCGAATGTGTGTGTGTGTGTGCCAGTGTGTGTGTGTGTGCGAGTGTGTGTGGGCGAGTGTGTGTGTGTGTGTGCGAGTGTGTGTGTGCGAGTGTGTGTGTGTGTGCCAGTGTGTGTGTGTGTGCGAGTGTGTGTGGGCGAGTGTGTGTGTGTGTGCGAGTGTGTGTGTGTGTGCGAGTGTGTGTGTGGGCGAGTGTGTGTGTGCGTGAGTGTGTGTGTGCGATTGTGTGTGTGTGTGCCAGTGTGTGTGTGTGTGCGAGTGTGTGTGTGGGCGAGTGTGTGTGTGTGTGCGAGTGTGTGTGTGGGCGAGTGTGTGTGTGCGTGAGTGTGTGTGTGTGCGATTGTGTGTGTGTGTGCCAGTGTGTGTGTGTGTGCGAGTGTGTGTGTGGGCGAGTGTGTGTGGGCGAGTGTGTGTGTGCGTGAGTGTGTGTGTGTGCAATTGTGTGTGTGTGTGCCAGTGTGTGTGTGTGTGCGAGTGTGTGTGTGGGCGAGTGTGTGTGTGTGTGCGAGTGTGTGTGTGGGCGAGTGTGTGTGTGTGTGTGCGAGTGTGTGTGTGGGCGAGTGTGTGTGTGCGTGCGAGTGTGTGTGTGTGCGAGTGTGTGAGTGTGTGTGCGAGTGTGTGTGTGGGCGAGTGTGTGTGTGCGTGCGAGTGTGTGTGTGTGCAATTGTGTGTGTGTGTGCCAGTGTGTGTGTGTGTGTGCGAGTGTGTGTGTGGGCGAGTGTGTGTGTGTGTGCGAGTGTGTGTGTGGGCGAGTGTGTGTGTGTGCGAGTGTGTGTGTGTGCGTGTGTGTGTGTGTGCGTGCGAGTGTGTGTGTGTGTGAGTGTGTGTGTGTGCGAGTGTGTGTGTGGGCGAGTGTGTGTGTGCGTGAGTGTGTGTGTGTGCAATTGTGTGTGTGTGTGCCAGTGTGTGTGTGTGTGCGAGTGTGTGTGTGGGCGAGTGTGTGTGTGTGTGCGACTGTGTGTGTGGGCGAGTGTGTGTGTGTGCGAGTGTGTGTGTGTGCGTGTGTGTGTGTGTGCGTGCGAGTGTGTGTGTGTGCGATTGTGTGTGTGCGATGTAACGATTTACCGCCAATTCGTCTATGTAAATAATCAGATTTAGGATAAGTAGCGTTTGTAAATAGTTTAGAATACTTATTTTTATTATTTACGTTTAGTTCTTATACTGTAGATATTCACGAGTATGTTAACCCGTCCGAAAGCTGTTATCGAACCCGTCATATCGATGGTGTGGAGGAACCAGTCCTCGGATTTCTGTATAAAAGCCTAGCCGCGATAGCTGGGAAGGGAGACTTGTCCAGAACGGCCCCGTGCGCTGACGCTGACAAGTACTCCCAGGACTCGCTAATCGAACGGCCCCGTAGGCTGGACTTAGCGAGTGAGAAAAAACTTCCGCACCGTACCCGTATATTCCCGACTGAGAAACCACCGCCCGTATATGTTAGATTTTTTTCCACTGAAGAAGATTTGTGTTGTTTTATTTTATTGAAATAAATTTGATCTTCTATGTTATACCAGCATTTGATTTATTTCGTTTTGGTTTAGTTGAATCCTGATATTAGACCTACCTAATACAGGGAATAATATCTCCGGATATTTTATTGTGTGATTGGTGCTTAGTACAAAGAAAGCACGTTACAGCAAGTGTGTGTGTGTGCGAGTGTGTGTGTGGGCGAGTGTGTGTGTGTGTGCGAGCGTGTGTGTCTGCGAGCGTGTGTGTCTGCGAGCGTGTGTGTGTGCGAGCGTGTGTGTCTGCGAGTGTGTGTGTTTGCGAGCGTGTGTGTGTGCGAGCGTGTGTGTCTGCGAGCGTGTGTGTGTATGCGAGCGTGTGTATGTGTGTCTGCGAGCGTGTGTGTGTTCGAGCGTGTGTGTCTGCGAGCGTGTGTGTCTGCGAGCGTGTGTGTGTGTGTGTGCGAGCGTTGTGTCTGCGAGCGTGTGTGCTGCGAGCGTGTGTGTGTGTGTGCGAGCGTGTGTGTCTGCGAGCGTGTGTGTCTGCGAGCGTGTGTGTGTGCGAGCGTGTGTGCTGCGAGCGTGTGTGTGTGTGCGAGCGTGTGTGTCTGCGAGCGTGTGTGTCTGCGAGCGTGTGTGTGTGCGAGCGTGTGTGTCTGCGAGTGTGTGTGTTTGCGAGCGTGTGTGTGTGCGAGCGTGTGTGTCTGCGAGCGTGTGTGTGTATGCGAGCGTGTGTATGTGTGTCTGCGAGCGTGTGTGTGTTCGAGCGTGTGTGTCTGCGAGCGTGTGTGTCTGCGAGCGTGTGTGTGTGTGTGTGCGAGCGTTGTGTCTGCGAGCGTGTGTGCTGCGAGCGTGTGTGTGTGTGCGAGCGTGTGTGTCTGCGAGCGTGTGTGTGTGCGAGCGTTGTGTCTGCGAGCGTGTGTGTCTGCGAGCGTGTGTGTGTGTGCGAGCGTGTGTGTCTGCGAGCGTGTGTGTGTGCGAGCGTGTGTGTGTGCGAGCGTGTGTGTGCGAGCGTGTGTGTGTGCGAGCGTGTGTGTCTGCGAGCGTGTGTGTGTTCGAGCGTGTGTGTCTGCGAGCGTGTGTGTGTGTGCGAGCGTGTGTGTGTGTGCGAGCGTGTGTGTGTGTGCGAGCGTGTGTGTGTGTGTGTGTGCGAGCGTGTGTGTGTGTGTGCGAGCGTGTGTGTCTGCGAGCGTGTGTGTCTGCGAGCGTGTGTGTCTGCGAGCGTGTGTGTCTGCGAGCGTGTGTGTGCGAGCGTGTGTGTCTGCGAGCGTGTGTGTCTGCGAGCGTGTGTGTCTGCGAGCGTGTGTGTGTGTGCGAGCGTTGTGTCTGCGAGCGTGTGTGTCTGCGAGCGTGTGTGCCTGCGAGCGTGTGTGTGTGTGCGAGCGTTGTGTCTGCGAGCGTGTGTGTGTGCGAGCGTGTGTGCCTGCGAGCGTGTGTGTGTGTGCGAGCGTGTGTGTGTCTGCGAGCGTGTGTCTGCGAGCGTGTGTGTGTGTGCGACCGTGTGTGTGTGCGCGACCGTGTGTGTCTGCGAGCGTGTGTGTGTGCGAGCGTGTGTGTGTGCGAGCGTGTGTCTGCGAGCGTGTGTGTGTGCGAGCGTGTGTGTGTGCGAGCGTGTGTGTCTGCGAGCGTGTGTGTGTGCGAGCGTGTGTGTCTGCGAGCGTGTGTATGTGCGAGCGTGTGTGTCTGCGAGCGTGTGTGTGTGTGCGAGCGTTGTGTCTGCGAGCGTGTGTGTGTGCGAGCGTGTGTGCCTGCGAGCGTGTGTGTGTGTGCGAGCGTGTGTGTGTCTGCGAGCGTGTGTCTGCGAGCGTGTGTGTGTGTGCGACCGTGTGTGTGTGCGCGACCGTGTGTGTCTGCGAGCGTGTGTGTGTGCGAGCGTGTGTGTCTGCGAGCGTGTGTATGTGCGAGCGTGTGTGTCTGCGAGCGTGTGTGTGTGTGCGAGCGTTGTGTCTGCGAGCGTGTGTGTGTGCAAGCGTGTGTGCCTGCGAGCGTGTGTGTCTGCGAGCGTGTGTGTGTGTGCGAGCGTTGTGTCTGCGAGCGTGTGTGTGTGCGAGCGTGTGTGTCTGCGAGCGTGTGTATGTGCGAGCGTGTGTGTCTGCGAGCGCGTGTGTGTGTGCGAGCGTTGTGTCTGCGAGCGTGTGTGTGTGCGAGCGTGTGTGCCTGCGAGCGTGTGTGTGTGTGCGAGCGTGTGTGTGTCTGCGAGCGTGTGTCTGCGAGCGTGTGTGTGTGTGCGACCGTGTGTGTGTGCGCGACCGTGTGTGTCTGCGAGCGTGTGTGTGTGCGAGCGTGTGTGTGTGCGAGCGTGTGTCTGCGAGCGTGTGTGTGTGCGAGCGTGTGTGTGTGCGAGCGTGTGTGTCTGCGAGCGTGTGTGTGTGCGAGCGTGTGTGTCTGCGAGCGTGTGTATGTGCGAGCGTGTGTGTCTGCGAGCGTGTGTGTGTGTGCGAGCGTGTGTGTCTGCGAGCGTGTGTGTTTGCGAGTGTGTGTGTGTGCGAGTGTGTGTGTGTGTGTGCGAGCGTGTGTGTATGTGTGTGTGCGAGCGTGTGTGTGCGTGTGTATTGTGCGCGTGTATTGTTGTGTTTACGGCTACAACTTAGTAGCGGCGCGTTTGTGCCATGGGCGTATCATATGTAGGGGCATAATAAAATTAAAGAAATAAATAGGAAGGGGAGAAAGTCAAACATTATATTATTGTATTTAATACGTTAGTATTAAATGTTAATTGACTGACTTGATTATTTTTGTTTTCATTCGTATTGGAGCAAGTAATGCAACCGCATGATGTACCTAAATTAGGACACCGTACTTTCAGATCGAACTGTATAAGTCACCACGCTTCCAAAACACCACTGAGAACAGAACAACAACACTCTATCTCTCTTGCGCTCCCCACAATATGTAAACAAAGACTAGCGTCTCTCTCGCACCGGCTACATTACGTAAGGGTCCACTGTGAATCCCCAGAATTGTATGCGCAGTGGGTTCCTACGCGTTTTAGTGTATTTTTATGATTTCTGTGAGAAGAATAGAATTGACAAACTCTCGTCTTTATTTTATTTGCAGATAAAGTTCCTGAAGTCGAAAGAGGGTACGGCAATGGTACAGATGGGTGATGGTGTCGCTGTGGAAAGGTGCGTCCAGAATTTGAATAACGTTAGCGTGGGCCTGACAGGCGCCGCTCCGCTAACGCACAACTCGAGTGCTGCGATCACGGACGGGAACGACGCACCCGACGCGACCGAACACAAACTGCAGCTAGCCTTCAGCAAGCAGCCGTTCCTCAGCGAAGTCACCAACCCCTACCCGCTACCGGACAAGTCTCCCTCCTACAAGGAGTACATCACCAACAAGAACAACCGATTCATGAACCCGGCAATGGCGAGTAAAAATCGCATTCAGCCGCCAAGCAAGGTAAAGTTTACTGACTGTATATTATACACAGATACACAGATAGAAAAGATTTCTTGTTTTTAAGAAATATATTCTTTTCAGATTTGCTAGGAATGTTACCATTTTTCGCTGAAGTTGATGAATACAATAATAAAAACAACCTTGGTTCCTTCATTGACTATACTGAAATCTGGCATTAGCCTGCTTTCGGGTTACCCCGTCATCAGATGCAAACGTGGGTCCATGCATATTTATTTGAATTAAACAAAATTTTCTATCTGTTTATCTGTTGTACGTACTAAAATCTGCTTTTAAAATCAACTAAAGTCTGGTCTAAATCTTCGGTTGAATCTTCTTCTCTCGGTGGTTGTCACGGTTGACAAATTTATTTTGCTGTCGTGCACATATCCGCACCATTAATAAACCGCCTCTGTAAATGATGTGGGGTCTGAGTGTTTCCCGTAATGTGGGTAAATTATTTAGGGGAGACCGAAATACCTTGGTCTGAGGTCGTTTCCAGACGAGAGGAGCACATTTCAATCTTAATAAATTTGCTTTAAATGTTATTTTAACTCAGTGTATCATGTCAAAATATCCCAAACTTAGCAAACCTGAAATGTTTTATGTAAACTGTGTACTATTATCGGTACAGAGAGGTCAAGAAAGCCACAATAATTCATCACTTATCTTCGTATTCAGTCTATTACAAAAAATAAATTGATGTGTGTTCTTAATTTTTCAGATATTACATTTCTTCAATACCCCCCCGCAAGTTACCGAGGAAGAATTGATTCGCGTGTTCAAGGACTACGACGTTGTGCCGCCGAAAGCTGTGAAGCTCTTTCCCATGAAGTCAGAGCGCTCCAGTTCCGGTCTGCTGGAGTTCGAGAACACCAATGAAGCTGTCGCTGCAGTTATGGCATGCAATCATGCAGCTATAGAAAGCCCAGGTGAGTGAAAAATATTTTTACAGTTGGCTTAATACGTCGTTTCTATAAGCTTCAATAAGCGAGGTTTTTAAATCCCGTATTTTAAAAATTAAATGAACAAATAAAATTGAAATGGCAGGTACAAATTATCACCACCTACAAATCACCCTGTTGTCATCAAAGCCACACCGTTTCTCTGAGAGATGGCGTGGCAGGCAATATACCGTAAGACTGTAGAAAATTTATTACACTTATTATTTTTAAAAAGTAAAATCACCTGCGGAATGCTAGCTTTTAATGTGCATTTTTGTAAATTCATTGGATTAGTGCTTGACCCACAAAAAGCTATATTACGCAATGCCAGCAATTCGGTTATTAGAAGAGCTAGAATAATGAAATATAGACTATAGGCTACCCACTAATTCATAGGTTTAAAGTTTATTACATAATTATTTTTTATCTTGCATTTTCCCTACAAAAGATCGAGTTGAAGCATCTCGTGATTGCTGCAATTGACGCGGCGCTCTTCGGTCTTTAGGGCGAGCGGGGGTAGGGATCGACAGCGACGCTGCCAGTAGTGGCGGATCGCACGTGCATTACTTACTAGGAGAACAGTGTTTGCGGACACAATACATTTAACGACACGGCGATTATGCCTCGCCAAAGAAATCTGCATATCCGGCGACAGAGTACCGAATTAAAAAATAATGGCAAAATGAGCCAATAAGATAACAGAACCACGGACAGGCATTTGGAAGTCCCATGGGAATTCTTGGGAGTTTAAATCGGGTGTCGGGATTACCATTTAAAATTAATGAGTGATGTGCAAAATATTCTACGATGCTAAAATTATAAAAGTTTTTTGATATTTTTAAGTTTTATACGCTCAGATCTGACGTTTGTATTCAGTATTCTTTGGGTTTATCAAGCAAACTTAATTTAGTATTCACCACTAATCGAAAAATCTGCTAACTCGATATTATTAGATCTATCCGCTTCCATCAAAATCTTGTTTACAACCTTATTGTATAAAAACTGAAGAAAACATAAACGCCAATCGATAGAAGAGATGTCTCTCGTACCGGGTCACATATTATAATCAAAATTACGCAAAAATTAAGAATTTAATTGTTAGTTCAAATTACTACCTTAACAAGTTATCCTTCTTTTTGTGTATTGATAATAAGCTGCCCCGGTTCTCTCAGCTGTGTCGGTTCTCTCCGACATGACAGCACCGCTAACGCCTCCCTTCCCCGCAGCACACCAAAGACCGTAGAGCGTCGGAATTCACGCGTAGTTTCAGCACGATCTTTTGTATGAAAATATAAAAATAATAAAAATATAAACAATGATTACGTAATAAACTTTAAAGCTATGAATTATTGGGTAGCCTATAGTCTATATTTCATTATTGTAGCTCTTCTAATAACGGAATTGCTGGCATTGCATAATATAGCTTTTTGTGGGTCAACCACTAATCCAATGATTTTGTAAAAATTTACATATTTTCTGACATGTCTCAAGGTACACCCAAAACTTCAACAATATTCGGCGAAAATTTTCTCCGATTACTTTCACACTAATTCTAGAATACAGTATAATTTCTTACAATCAACATTTTTATGTTTGTCTGTTCACCAGGTACAAAGTTTCCGTTCATCATGAAGCTGTGCTTCTCGTCTTCGAGGAACATGACTGTACGTAACGGTGACAACTCGAACGGGACAGGGGATCGCCGCATGGAGCAGGATCAGGAGCAGTAAAGAAAAGACAGCGACAAGCATCCCTTTTTTCTCCCTTTCACCTACCGTACATATCCAATTGATCCATATTATTATATTATACAAGAATTTGTGAGCGGGGGTCGCAAACGCCCCACGTTATCAACCTCGTGATTATCTTTTTGTTTCGTTAGACCTTAAGACTTCTTAGTTTCGCTAAGTTATTATTATTATTATCATTACCCTGTATTCATTGTGTTTTGTATTACCTGCACCCTTGAATCTCTTGATTAATATGACTTAAATTCCTCTTTTAAAATTAAATTATAAAAGCAGAGAGACGTTATTATTTGTTTTGTAGTTTTGAAACAAATTCGTAGGAGATTCGATATGTTTGAACGTTGTTAATTTTGTTAGAGTAATGTAACATATCATATATATGTTTCTTTGTGTATGATCGATTGACGATTTGAGTGTATGTTATGACGGATTTCTTTCTGTTGGACACTTGGTGCAATTTGAGATATTTTATTGTATTGCAACGACATAGGGCTAATTTTAACTTAGTAGTACTTAAGGTAATTTATTTAGTAGATGTTTTAGGGGGAGAGATTTAGCGTCGATAAAAGAAGGACCGTTCCTTAGGGAACGCACTGTATATGACACAACACACACACAAAAACACACGTTATCACCACGCACGGACAGGTTAGTTGAGTTCTTAATATGTATCTTCTAAATTCTAAACAGACTTATTAAATCTCGAGTCCCTAATTATTAATTTATTTGATAACTTATTTATTTTAATATTTATTTTTCGAGCGTATATAAAAGATAGAGCAAAAGTTATTTAGATACTTTATGATCTCATCAATTTAGTGATTAAATATTAGATGTAGTTTCTATTTTATGAGATGAGGTATTCGGCTCCAGTACTTTTTATCGTTACGAACAGAGAAAAATTGTATATAATAATAATAAAAAAGACAGATGACCTATGTAATTATTTTACCTTTTAGGCGGAAATGCTATTAAAAAATTTGTTCATTCTACAGGTTTTTTTTATCAGTTCAATTTAATTTGGCAACAGAGCAGTCATGCTATGGGATTCCCCAGTATAAGGCAAGCAAATGTATATTTAAAACAAAAAAGACTGACATTAAACACATTTGCTGTCTGTAATAGTAATCTTTTGTAGGTACTTGGTTATACAGGGTGTTTCGTGGAACATGATGTACATGGAGATCTCGGAAACTGTACTGATATAATATCAGTAAAATGGGACGAACGTTAACTCTGTAAAAAATCAATATGGCGATCATAAGAAATAAAAAAGTTAAATTTCGCCCAGCTAAAAGCTGATGAACAAAATCATTGTTTGTTAACAAAAATGGCTTCAAAGTATGCTCTTCTGTAAGGATACAAATTTTCGACTTTCTATTTATAATAAAAGCGAACTTATGGAAAATTTTCCAAAATTAAAAACTGTTGAAAATGGTACACATTTACACAACTTTTGTGCCATTTAACCAACATCGTAACTCCTACAGTTTTTGAGATCAACATGTTCCGTAAGATACCCTGTATTCAGGGTGGGCCATTTTATTCTTAAATTGTTTTTTTTATAATAGTACAAAATTGGACCTGATACCGTATATTGTACCATAATTTGTGAAAAAGTAATTGTTAAGTATAACTTTTGCCATACCTTCTATATACATATAGTTGCGTTGAATAAAATAGCAATTGTCTAAAAAGAGAAAAACATTAATATTTTCTTGAAAAGTTGGTATTTTAATTAGCGCAACTGTACAACACAAATATATCATTTCTCAAAGCAATTAAACGATTAAAAATTCAGTACATATTATAGCACATATCAAGTAAAACGTTTTTAATATGTATATAAACATTACGTTTTTGATTAAGCGATATCTTCTCTTATTAAAAAAAAAAACAAAAAACTAAAATAATTTTTTAAAACAAATGACAACGCTTGAAACACGAACACGTGTCGTCCATTTTCAATGTCGTTTCTTTCTGTTACGTGTCTTCCTGGCTACTTGTGTCTCAATTTATTTTCTCGCGGAAACAAAGTACAACATATTACGGTATGATATATTTAAGAAAGAACGGAGACGATACGAAAATAAACGAAGAGAAAAACAATGCTTATATTGAGGGGCAAGTATAAACTTGATGTCAATAATAATACTATATTGTAGTTAATGTGTACACCATAACAATTCAGACATGTTACGTGCAATAAATGAAGAAATTGCATATTGTTAGGTCTACCTACCGAGATTTCTAAATTTTTCGGTAGGTGGTATTATTTTTTTAAGGGTTTGTTATAATTAGGTAGACGTTTTTAAAATTCTAGTATACTTCTTAATAATTTTTATTAAAAACAAGAAAGAAGTCTAAATAAAATTGAAATTCTACCGATAAATAACAAATCCTTTAAAGAAAAAAAAACTTAAAACTAAATGTTGTGGAAAGTCAATGTTTTTTGTGCGTTATTGAATGCTTTGCGAAGAAAAAAACCAACCGTTTTTGATTCTTCTTTATCCTTGACTATTGTATTTAAGGGGCATTTTTGCCGTACTTAATTCATAAAAGACATAGTTATATCATATCATATAGTATTACAAATGTTCGTACTATAGTCTTAGAGAGGTTATTTTTGTCTGTCTCTGTCTACGGTAACTCGAAATTTCGACAGCAGCAGGTAGACGATACATCACTGACAAACAAGTTTGTTATTATTTTTTCTAATTCCATATTCAATTGTGTGGACCAAATACTATGACTATTGCGAGCGGTTCGAATTTATATTAAAAAGATGAAACGGATTTCGAGTTATCGTACCATTTTTCCTAGATATTAGCGTAACTGTTTTTAGGTAAAAGAAAACGTGAAAAAAATATTAGACATGTGATTTTTTAATTGTGACACGCGCTGTTATATTCTGCGACGTTATCAATTGGAATACTCAATAACCGGCTGTTACTCAATTACTTAATTACTGAATAATTTATCTGGATACTATACTAACTGATCTAGTCGTGTTCTTTCTTTTTTTTGTTTTCGGATATTAAATAAAATTGAGTATCCAAATGAGACGACTGTAAAATATGCGGTTCGATGTCAGTCGTTCCTCTGTGTGTTAAATTATTTGTAGTGTTTGCAGAAAAACGTGCTGCATTATATAATTAAATAATTGTTGTAAGAAAAAATTAGTTGAGTCAATTATCTGTGCCTCTAGCCAAAGTGGTAGCTCTATGTGTCTATCACGACTTCTCACTCCAAAAAAAGATCTTCAATTCGGTTCATCTCCACGACCGTTGTATTTGTTTTTCGATTAGACTTTCGATTGCTAGACGTTGGCGCGATTTTTCAACTTTATCGAATATTTTTTCGGAAATATAAAGATATTTTTGTAATGCGGCTATTTGATGATATACAATTACGATGAAGGGACCAAGAGCAACCAAAGAGTTGCCTACGTATAACACCCTAATGATGTAACACCACTAGAATTAAAAATCGAGTTAAAAAACGGTAACTAAGATTTTTTTGTTTGCTTCTTATCATGTAAAAGTTTGTATAATGTTAAGAGGGAAATTTTTGAGATGTTTAAATTCTATAACATATTGTTGTAATTTATGTTTTGGCGTATTTATTTATTAATCTAGTTTTGTGATCTGTTTGAGTGATTGTTATAAATGTTGGTACTTTATCCAAAAACTATTTCGGAGAATTTTGAGTCATGCCTATAAAAATAATGCCAATAGATTCAGAAATATGTCCTGAACATCGTGTGAAAATGTTTACTGAATCTGTAATTAAAAACTATACTATTTTTGTCTATTTATAACATAACTTACAGTGTTTCAAAATTGAAACAGTGTGCAAAATTTCCAATTGAGAAATTATGTTTAAGCAATATAAAGACAATTAGCAACTTAAAGGTAAAGGTTATAATTGTTCAAGTTGTTTTGTAGAAAATAATAACAGTTAATATCAACAACAGAATTTTTTTCTCTGCTAAATATTCTTATATTTCTGCATCAAAAACATTAAGAAGAATACTCTATACCCAACAATATGTTATAGAATTTTCGAAAAAGGTTAACGAACGTAAGTTTATCATTTAAAATTGTTCGATTTGTGGAGATGAACCAGAATACATACCAACACCTACTACATCTGCTTACACGTTCAAAAATACATATAACATGAATACATACATACGAATACCAAATATGACAACATGATAACACAAGAAACTACATTAAATTAATTAAAAGAATATAAATGTATGTATTTTCTGAGCTATGTGTATATAATAAAAAGATATACCTAATTAATAATTTAAAAAGAGATTATTATATAATACGTAATTGTATGCCAAATATCCTAAAGCGTTTTGCTCGTCTGTGGCAGTATCGATTGTTTTGCGCGTCCCAAATTTCCTTCGGAACGTTTTTTTCCTTCAGGATTGCGCACGAGGTCGATTGCCTGTCACAGGAGCAAAATTCCTAGGACAGTATTATTACTAAAAAGTCAATTCATTTTTGAATAATGTAAATAAGTTATAATTCATTGCTGAAGTAAGTAAATTAAATTATACAAATGAATTATATGTGTTTTTGAACTGTAACCAAAATCCTTTTTCCGAGCTGAAAAATTCTACGGGTTTTATTTAGAAATAAGTGTGAAATTATTATCTTTAAGTTCATAACATATTTAGTAGCTTCTTTTCATTTGCTTGTATTTTTCTTTTGCAGAAGGCGGCAGTACCTACACATCTACACAACACACAAGACACACAGCATGTTACTATAATTAATTGCATGCCCCCCCTCCCCCATATACATATCTGCTAATATTGTAATCATAGGTTGTCACTACAAAAATTAACATTTAGAAGTATAATATTGTTTATTGTAATTCATATGCTGAAATACATACATATTCCTCCAAATACACACTTATGACTTAACACAAACATCATACATTATTTTTACAAAAATTGTAATAAACTTAATTAACAGAAGCTACAAAAAAAATTAATTTTTATAATTTCAAACTATTCGAAACAAAATGTTAAAACTTAGAAGAAGAACAACAGCACATTATTTTATATTTCATTGTCAATACCTTACAAAACTTGCGTCAAATATTACAATAGTTTATTATTTATACCATTTAAGTATTTTGTTGTATAAATCCTACAATTATCTTTACAAAATGTGCAAAATGTTTGATCATTTTTGACCAGCAAAAATGATTATTTTATTGAATATTGCCTATACCGGTGAACTATATAGAAATAAAATGTTGATAATGAGCTCCTTACGAATCTACGACAAGGTAAGTAATAATTTACATATTATTTTATTGCTTCACTCGTTCCTATCAAAAATAGTTATCATTATTCTGTAGAATCTATATGTGGAAGCAAGTTTGTTAAGTATCATACATAATATTTATTTTGTTAGTCGCTTATCAATAACAATTTTTCTGTATTACTAAGAAAATACCCAATTTTGTCAACAATGTAAAAAATGTGGTCTTCTTTATTAGAACTATTATTTCAATTGGGTTCTCCAATAAGAACGATAGAGATTTGATCTGAAGAAATAAAGTTAAATATACAATGAGCTCTCATACATGAAAAATTCATGTAATATTCTTGCTTGTTCATATTTGATGTCACATGCTACTTGTTTTAATATGGAGTGACATGATTTGATTTTAAGTAACATGATTTCTTATTGCATAGAAGGCGATATTGTTGCTTGACAAGAGTTGAAGTTGCATGGTAAGATTTTATGTCGAGTGACCATTCAATAAGGAGTGACAAAATTGGATTTCAAGCGTCATGTCTTGTTGCTTAGCAGAAAATTTTATTGCTTGCCCAGATTTAAACTCACATGCTACTTGTTTTAATATGGAGTGACAAGATTTGATTTTAAGTAACATGATTTCTTTTTGCATAGAAGGGGATATTGTTGCTTGACAAGAGTTGAAGTTGCATGGTAAGATTTTATGTCGAGTGACACCATTCAATAACGAGTGACAAAATTGGATTTCAAGCGTCATGTCTTGTTGCTTAGCAGAAAATTTTATTGCTTGCCCAGATTTAAACTCACATGCTACTTGTTTTAATATGGAGTGACAAGATTTGATTTTAAGTAACATGATTTTTTATTGCATAGAAGGGGATATTGTTGTTTGACAAGAGTTGAAGTTGCATGGTAAGATTTTATGTCGAGTGACACCATTCAATAACGAGTGACAAAATTGGATTTCAAGCGTCATGTCTTGTTGCTTAGCAGAAAATTTTATTGCTTGCCCAGATTTAAACTCACATGCTACTTGTTTTAATATGGAGTGACAAGATTTGATTTTAAGTAACATGATTTCTTATTGCATAGCGGGGAATATTGTTGCTTGACCAGAGTTGAAGTTGGTAAGATTTTATGTCGAGTGACACCATTCAATAAGGAGTGACAAAATTGGATTTCAAGCGTCATGTCTTGTTGCTTAGCAGAAAATTTTATTGCTTGCCCAGATTTAAACTCACATGCTACTTGTTTTAATATGGAGTGACGAGATTTTATGTTAAGTGACATGATTTCTTATTGCGTAGCAGGGGATATTGTTGCTTGACCAGAGTTGAAGTTGCATGGTAAGATTTTATGTCGAGTGACACCATTCAATAAGGAGTGACAGAATTGGATTTCAAGCGTCATGTCTTGTTGCTTAGCAGAAAATTTTATTGCTTGCCCAGATTTAAACTCACATGCTACTTGTTTTAATATGGAGTGACAAGATTTGATTTTAAGTAACATGATTTTTTATTGCATAGAAGGGGATATTGTTGTTTGACAAGAGTTGAAGTTGCATGGTAAGATTTTATGTCGAGTGACACCATTCAATAAGGAGTGTCAAAATTGGATTTTAAGCGTCATGTCTTGTTGCTTAGCAGAAAATTTTATTGCTTGCCCAGATTTAAACTCACATGCTACTTGTTTTAATATGGAGTGACGAGATTTTATGTTAAGTGACATGATTTCTTATTGCGTAGCAGGGGATATTGTTGCTTGACAAGAGTTGACGTTGCATGGTAAGATTTTATGTCGAGTGACACCATTCAATAAGGAGTGTCAAAATTGGATTTAAAGCGTCATCTCTTGTTGCTTAGCAGAAAATTTTATTGCTTGCCCAGATTTAAACTCACATGCTACTTGTTTTAATATGGAGTGACAAGATTTGATTTTAAGTAACATGATTTCTTATTGCATAGAAGGAGATATTGTTGCTTGACAAGAGTTGAAGTTGCATGGTAAGATTTTATGTCGAGTGACACCATTCAATAAAGAGTGACAAAATTAGATTTCAAGCGTCATGTCTTGTTGCTTAGAAGAAAATTTTATTGCTTGCCCAGATTTAAACTCACATGCTACTTGTTTTAATATGGAGTGACAAGATTTTATATTAAGTGACATGATTTCTTATTGCATAGCAGGGAATATTGTTGCTTGACAAGAGTTGAAGTTGCATGGTAAGATTTTATGTCGAGTGACACCATTCAATAAGGAGTGACAAAATTGGATTTCAAACATCATGTCTTGTTGCTTAGCAGAAAATTTTATTGCTTGCCCAGATTTAAACTCACATGCTACTTGTTTTAATATGGAGTGACAAGATTTGATTTTAAGTAACATGATTTCTTATTGCATAGAAGGGAATATTGTTGCTTGACCAGAGTTGAAGTTGCATGGTAAGATTTTATGTCGAGTGACACCATTCAATAAGCAGTGACAGAATTGGATTTCAAGCGTCATGTCTTGTTGCTTAGCAGAAAATTTTATTGCTTGCCCAGATTTAAACTCACATGCTACTTGTTTTAATATGGAGTGACAAGATTTGATTTTAAGTAACATGATTTCTTATTGCATAGAAGGGGATATTGTTGCTTGACAAGAGTTGAAGTTGCATAGTAAGATTTTATGTCGAGTGACACCATTCAATAAGGAGTGACAAAATTGGATTTCAAGCGTCATGTCTTGTTGCTTAGCAGAAAATTTTATTGCTTGCCCAGATTTAAACTCACATGCTACTTGTTTTAATATGGAGTGTAAAGATTTGATTTTAAGTAACATGATTTTTTATTGCATAGAAGGGGATATTGTTGTTTGACAAGAGTTGAAGTTGCATGGTAAGATTTTATATCGAGTGACACCATTCAATAAGGCATGCAATCATTGGATTTCAAGCGTCATGTCTTGTTGCTTAGCAGAAAATGGTACTACTTAATTTAATATGGAGTGACAAGATTTGGTTTTAAGTGACACTGCAGTTTCAAGCGTCATGTCTTGTTTCTAAACTCGTTGCACCGCACAAAAAAAAATAATTTATTTACCTTTTATTTCCTATCAAAAATCTACGGCTCTTATGTTCTGGAAAACCCCCTATCACCTTCTACTTAGGAAGAATAATCATTCACAATCAGCGATATGCTGTTCGCCAACTGTCTCAAGCTTATTCCTGTATCATCTCAGGACCCTCGTTCCGGATCCCTTCCCCGATGGTTGTCAGCGACGACAGGGACCTGCCCTTGCGCCCTGGCCTCCACCAGCTTTATCCTTTTGTGTTTCTCTGAAAATGCATCAAGAAATAAGTCAAAATTTGTCACTTTGATCGTATTTAGAGATTTTTTTGTTGGAGATACTCACTCGCTACTTTCAGCATTATAACTCCCCACCAAATTGACCAACCCCACCCGACCAGACAGAACAGCACGGTGAATAGTTGTCCACAGCCAATGATCAAGTCGATAATGAAGGCACCGATTCGTGGTCTCGGACCATCGTTCTGCGAAAATCGAGGTTTGCCCACGCAAAGACAAAACATTCCGCTTAGTACGGTACCTAAAATATGTGCAAGATTAAAATGGTTACGGAAATTCTAACAAGAGAGTTGGTTTCTCGTAAAAAAATAAACACTGGAGGTGTATGTGTGATATTTTGGTTTGATTTGCGTTGGACTTACCTATTCCTGGCAAAAATATGTTGCAGATAAGGCAGATCCAAGCCATAGGTACTGGTAAGACTGGTATAGCCCCTTTCATAACTGAACCATGCTCAACTAAACTAATATCGATTTTTGGCCTCGTATCCTAAAAGAAGTTATTGTGATATGAAATAAGTATTTGTTGATTCTACAGAACAATATTATAGTAGAATTTTGAGCATTATGCTCACAACAAAAAAGTTGAATCTAAATTGTCACTAACGAAACCTTTTGGCCACAGATCTAGGATCTGTTGCAAATGTATTGAGCCCTGTGTTTGAAGGCTCGTTACTCTATAAACTTAACCAAAAAATTCAAATTAAGTGTGTTATACTTCTGAATTATTTCGGACAGAACCGTGAGAGAAGTGCGGATATACGCTGCTCAAAGAAATTACGGGACACATTTTTCAATACTGCTAAATAGTGCAGAACAAAATGGAAAACATTTCAAGTATGCTTTGAATTCACGTATGAATTCAAATGAATTCAGTTCTCATTTTTCGTGGATTAGAAGCAGTGTTGCCAGGCCTCCGGCATTGCGCCGGAGTCTGCAGCATTTGAGGCTCATCTCGGGTCTCCGGTAGGCATTCAAGCATCTCCGGCAAAATCAAACATGTAGGAACTAGTTTTACATTATTGTAAATAATATATCGTCGGCTAAAAGGTAAAATGGTAAAAGTCACTAACTAACAATTTGTTATATTTTATTGACGCACGAATTAATTGCGGCCAAATGCTGATAAATGCGTATCTAAACGAAAATACGATCAATAAGTGTTAATAAAATAAGTTCAATAAATTCTTAAAATCCATTAATTCTCTGGAAAATGTCATTATATTTATTGGTATTCTATTGTAGTCAGGTTTTTGTAATTATTTGAAATGTTAGTTAGTTACTTTTACTTTTAACCAGACGATGTGCAGACAGAGACATAACTTTGTTGAATTTTACATATTCAATGTTATTCACATTATTTTGCACTACGCAATTTATCACGCAAAATGTTCTACAACTTTTTAAACAATAAAAAATTGCGTATAGTGCCATTAAAAATAGTGTAAAACCGCTATTATACAGTGAGAACACAAAGTATTGAAACACGACAAAATCTCTAAATCGGTCTGTTATTAAAAAAACTCGGTTTTGAATTATCAAAATATGTACACATATTTATCGTAAACTAAATTTCCGACCTTCAATGGTTTTTGAATTAAGACGGAATCGAATTTTTTTTTAAATGACACCGTTGGCTTAGTAACATCATATAATATGATGGCCATACATAAGAAAATTTTTTAGAAAAAGATAGTTGAAAATTAGTGTTACATAGTGTATTTTATACAGATTTTGAGGTTTCTGGGAGATTGAATCCAAATGGCATACATTTACTAATGTTGCTAAAATTACAGTTTTGAAATTTAACCTCACTTTTCCGGATGTCTTACGTAATTTTGAGTTCGCATTCGTATTCAAGGCAAAAAAAGATCCAGAGTACATTTTATATTCCATTTACAACCTCCATGCTACTCAAAGTTATCAATATTTGCAATTTAAATTATGGTCTTTAAGAAATACATTTTCTTCCGCTACTATTAAGAGAATTAAATGTTATATTAAAGTAACTTTCAAATATGGAATTGCCATTACATCAAAATGTGTATTTTTATAGTATAAAATCGACGTATTCAAAGACGTTTTTTCTTAGCCGTATAAGAAAATTGAAAAAGAAACAAAGTTAAAAAATCTGATGTGGCCAGGCACATGACTTTATCATACAATATATAAAATTAATAGTTTAGCTGCATGAGAATCTATTCTATAGAGATAAATCGTAGTTATTGTCAAAGCATCAGCATTTGACACTACCTATACTACGTCATTAGAATAATAGTTATTTATGTCACAAATGCCGAAAGTACGGAATAGCGCGACGAGCGGTGATACGGCGCGTCACCGAAGGCGGAGTGTCGCCGTCGCATATGAGCGAGTCGCGTTATCTAGTTTTTGGCAGGTGCGACATCAACGTTTATTGTGTTGCTTTTTAAGAAATACGTATTTTAAAAAAATAAATGATTTCTGTATAGTAAATGCTAGGTTGGTACCACTTTGACGAAAGGTGCGTTCCGATTGGTAGGTAATGGTAGCTAATGGCGGTGGTAGAATGCGAAATTATAGTATTTCTTACATATCGTGACATTACACAGACATATGTGTCATTACACATATTAGTTTGCATGTACATAAACATGAGTCACTAGCAATTTTCTATTGGAAATACTATAACGGCGTCTGCTACCACTACCATTATCACTAATGAAAACGAACCTTAAAAAGGTAATTCAAATTCTGACAGATTTATATTTGTTCATGACACATCCCTACCAACATACTAAAAAAAAACTACACTCATCGTACTGCAATTAAATTAAAAAAAATATTATTTAAATACCTTTTAATTCACACAAAAATTTACATATAATAAAAATAAAAATCAACTTTTTAAGCTAAAATAAAACTTTTTATATAATAAACATTATCTAAATAAGGTATATATTTAACTTTAAATTAAATAAAAATAATTTAAATATCTAAATAAACATTAAACTAAATGATTAATTTAAATCGCTATACTTTATTTATAATTTTCTCAATGTATCATTTTTAGAATTAGATATAAAGACGGGTTGATATTTCTTATCAACAAACAATCAAATTGGTGATCTTATTTTATTTGAAATTTGTATTTTATAATTTTGCGCACTACAGCGGCACGTTCCATAGTGGTCCTCCAACCTCTGATGAGATCAGCTGTTTTCGAATGTGACAACACAAAAAAATATTTGTCAAAATCCTGGCTACTATGTAATTTCATATCAATGCAGATGCGACCGATCTCGATCAAATAGAATTTGCTCTTGAAGGTAAACTATTAATTTTACCAAAAAATGTTATAAGCATAAATTATTCAAAAATTTCCTCTACTTTAATTTATTAATTAACTATTTTGTCGAAATTACAGAAATGGCGGCTCATTTCCAAAATCCTTGAAAAAGGCTTAGAATAAACTAAAAAGCTAAACTATTAATTTTACCAAAAAATGTCATAGGCATAAATTATTCAAAATTTCTTCTGCTTTAATTTATTATTTAACTATTTTGACGAAATTACAGAAATGGCGGCTGATTTCTAAAATCCTTGAAAAAGGCTTAGAGTAAACACCCAGTTCCTTGGGACCCTTTTGAACCAAAAGCTTTTCAACTCTAAGTTTGGTCATGAAACTTGTAAATATGAAGTTCCGTGCCGATACCTTTAGTAGTTTCTCCGGAAATGAATTAACAAAAATTGGGTACACACACACACACACACACACACACACACACACACACACACACACACACATACACACACACACACAGACATTTTTTTGTACCTTGGTCAAAAATGTTCAGGGGACCCATTAAGACCTATTTCCGCTAAAATCTCAAAAAATTTTTTCGGCACGATTACAATACTTTACATACTGCGTATGATAAAGTAAAAACGCAAAATATGTACAATCCTGTAGAACGTGGCTTTTGGAAATGGTAACTGCATGGGCGATTATGATCTATTCTTTGCCAAAATCGCAAAGTTGAGTTTTTAGACCTGTTTGAGTTTGGCACATGCGAGGTGAAACGACCTGACTTTTTTAATCACAGAATCAAGTTGACCCTACATCAATTATTTTAATATTTTTACTTAATTATTATTATTAATTTTAATAAATATTGTTTTTTTCACAATTATTTTATATTTCAACGTCAACTTATTATGTATATTATTATGGTCTGAGAAAAAATCCTGTTTTGTTATGTTGTTTGTATGCGTCTGATTAAAAGTCCGTTAAAAACATATTTACAGCTCTCTTTACAGCAATCTAATAGAAATAATAATAATAAATGATTCAGGAGACACTTTTTCACTTTTCATTTGTTTCTGTTTAGTCGTTGCAGAGTTACTAGCCTTAAAACACACGCCTCAATACTTTTGGACCCTATTAGTAATTACTTACCACTGGTGGTACAGCCGTTGGTGTTAGGCTCTTCTTCTTACTGCTTATCATAGATGCACGTCTAACCTCGACCTCAACTTCCTTCTTCCGCACGCAGCAAGCACAGCAAGCGCAGCAGAGTATACTTCTGAACACATTCTTACACCTGTTCTTGCACCCGGGTTTGCTACAAAAATTTTCAACACGTTTTACAACAAAACCCCAAGGGAAGACAACCGTCAAATAAATACCTTAGTTCAGCATCAGTTCTTCTGACACTGTCTCGATTATCCACCCAACTGTCTTTCCGTTTAGACCTTGGACAGCAACCAGTGTCGCCCACTCTCTTCGACTTGCAGCACTTCAGCCTATTCCAACAACTGGGTTTTTGATTTGTGGGTTCGCTGCCTTCGATTGGCGCAGTGCTGGTTGACGCCTTATCCTCGTCTTGCTTCTTCTTCTTCTTCCGACAGTTGAAGCAACTCAACGACGATTTGGATTTCTTGATTGGTTGTTGGGTGTCGTTGCCGGTCGTCTTCTTTTTCTTCCACTTCTTGCAGAGAGGCTTTTTACATTTGCATCTGGAGAAGAATCTGCCGCAGCATGTTGTCTTCGGTGGAGGTAACTCCTCGTGTTGGTTGGTGGCATTCTGATGTACTTCAGCAGGTGGTAAACTGGAAGGAAGATCTGTATGAAAAATTGGGAAAAATATGGTGGTGTTATGGGAGAAGGTGATAGGATGGAGACTATATAATCATTATTAGAGTCGATCTCAACTTTTATCGTACTCGAACAACTCAGAGAGGATGTAAAACATACCAAAAGTGGTTATCTGAAAATGTATGTCTAGAATAAACCGGAAGAATTAGTATTTGGTAAGTTTTGATCAATTTTCAATTACTATGAGACAGAGTCATAATCGAAGTGAAAAATTCATAATATATTATTAAGTACCTATAATTGTACCAAAATATCGTAAAATCGTTATTATATCAACAACCTTGTCATAATAGAACTGTGTATGCCATTAGGACTAATTAGGTTTTTAGTATCACCAAATTTCATATAAAAAACAATTAAACCGATCCATAAGCAGTAATCATGCTTCAGTGCACGATCGGTCGTGTCTGCATTAAAATAAAACTAGTTAGCCAGGATTTGACAGATATTTTGATAGTATTGACAGTAGAAATGGCAGCTCATTTCCAAAATCCTTGAAAAATGCTTACAGGATACATCCAGTTCCTTTGGACCCTTTTGAACCAAAAGCTTTTCAACTCTAAGTTTGGTCATAAAACTTCTAAGTATGAACTTTCGTCCCGATACCTTTAGTTATTAGTAGTTTCTCCGGAATCGTCGCCACAAAAATCGGGGACACACATACGCACACACACACACACACATACACACAAATCTGGAATTTTTCTTTCGGCACGATTACAATACATACTTTATCATACCGCGTAGTAGATTGAAAGAAATGGATAAGTTCTGGAAATTTTGTACTGTAGCTTTGTGATTTTTATTGTATCATCAAGATCTATTCTTCATCTTTCAATTGCATCTTTGACAGCTGCAAGATTACATTTAATTATTTATAAATGATTCGCTGTGACAGTTGAAAAAAAAATGTCTGGCAAATTGTTGTGAAGGTAAAATATTATCGACACATCGTAAGTTTTTCGAAAAGTTATACATCGTGTTCAAATTGTAAGATCAAAGTTAAACTCCAGACGAGTACTAAAAGTCGAGTTTTTCAAATGGCAACCCTATTATATGAATGATTTATAATTTTATTGAAAACTGTAGATCAACTTTGTGTAAAATGTTCTATACCTAAAATGCATTTTTACCTACTTAAATCGATTTTGAAACATTTAAACACAACTGGACAACTAGGTAGAAATAAACATAAAATTTTTTTTTACATTTTGCACAAAGTTTATTCAAAAATGGTTCATTGAATTCCGAAATGCATTCATATGATAGAGTTCCCATTGCAAAAATCGACTTTTAGTACTTTTCTAGAGTTCAACTTTGGTCTTATAAATTGAACACTCAGTATAAATTTTGTAAATACTCTGCGGATGTGACGATAATATGTTACCTTCACAATAATTTTGCCAAACAACTTTTTCCCTATAGGCACAGCCGAATAATGTATAAATAATTAAAATTAACTAACAGCTGTCATTTTTTATTGCAAAAAATTAATATCTCAAAAATTAAAGGTACCTACGTAACCATACAATTAATTGACTTTAAATTTACCGAAGATTTCAAAAATGCTATAAAATACAAGTGGACCATTTAAAAAATTAAAGTTCCGGTGAAACTCGGAAAAAAAAGTTACCAAAAAAAATATTTTAGTTAAAAGATCGTATCTAACAACAAAATGGCAGCTCGTCGTGAAAGATCGTGTATACAAATAGTATCAACCTTTTAAAATTCTTGTATTTATATTTAATCGATCATGCTGAGCTCGTCATTTTGATATTCAATTGATTTTGTAAAAATTATTGTATAATTATACCAAATAAACACCGACCTAATAAGCTTTTAGGGAAGAATTTTTGTCGCAACGTTACAAACTATCAATTATGATATCATACATTTCTGCACAAATAGAGGTGCAATCTCGGAATACACGATCGATTTTTATGTTGTAGAAGTTAACAGACACATCAGATATTATTATTTGATGCAAGAAGGCATAACGCGGAAACTATTTCATATACAATTTGAGTCTTGCGGTTTTGACTATACAATTTTCGATATCTATTGATATTCTTTTTATTCCTATTACGTTACAGAGAACCACAAAATTAAGTCATAAGTGAAAACCACCCGATCGACGCGCCGCCTATGCTCTATACCGCACACACAAAAGAAAATAACCGTTCCACTTACAACATTATACGACCCGCTCGTAAAAAGAAAGCGAAACAAAAAAAAAACGAACGCAAATCGACTGTATAATCGCAGTGCAAGATAACATCTAAAAATCCATTACCCTCCATTCTCGACCAATCCGTAACCGTTGTAAGTCTCAGGCAACGGCATTACATAGATGTAAGTCATCCTGCAAACAAACACTTTAATTCCAACATATCCTCAACTCCAAAAAAACTTGCACTAGTCGACAGAACGTCATGCGTAACATACATGGCATCCAGTTCGTCCGAATCCAACAACAAATCGGTAAACATCATCACCATTTTGGTCACATCTGCACCAGAAATATAATAGGAACCTCTTGTATGCGACACAACACGATGCAGTAGTTATAGATGTCTGCAGTCGAACAAAGACTGCTGCCAATCACGATTCATTGGCGCAGACTTATGTGGAGGAATTTGCAGTAATGGCAGGATAAATGTGGTCGATATCGATGTTTATCTGGTGCTGATTTGAGAACTGCTACGAGCAAGACTGTATTGGGTTTGTGCATGCGGTAGCCGAGAAGACAAGAAAAGACTGAAATGGGTTTTCTTGAGCCTTAGTTTTGCATACGCCGCGTATCGACTGACTTGCCGTATTAACGTCTATGACGCGTGTGGGCACGCCATTTTTGCTGACCGGTCTTGGTTTATAAATCACGCGAGCAACCCCTTCGCAATGGTTCGAGCACAGGGGTGGACTATGTGAGAAAGTTTCTGAGCGATTTTACCTCGCACTGTAATATTTTGCACTTTTTTAGTAATAGTTTGCACAGTTCTGGTCGTGTAGCATGAGAACAAAGGATTTGCTCAATAGTCTTGTTGATGCACAAACTAAAGAGTTTCGCGACCCAAAATTGGGTTACGAGAGAACAAAAAGTACCATAATACTCGCAATTCACTACCCTAACAATGCTATGTCATTACAGTATACGTGAACAATGCTATGACAGTACAGCGAACAATGCTAGAAAGGTAAACACCTATTTCACTTGGGCAACAGAAGACTGAATTTTTTGCAAAACAGAAATCTTACAGCCCCACAACATCGAATCAGAGCCAATTACGGATGAAGATATAACCTATGAAGAAGAAGCCATACAGCTGATTACTCCAAAGGAAGCTGTGAGAGAAATCGAAATTTGGTTTTGAAACTTCCAAATGGTAGAATTTTAGAATTTTGGCCTGAAGTCATATGTTTTTAGCCAAGAAAAATGCTTTCATTTTAGTACTTTTCGATACTTATTGAGAGATAAACAAAACAATGATGATTTAGGGGTAACAACTCCGTTGCTAACAGGCAACAGAGCGACTAGCCGATTAGTATTGTAACAATATTTAGTATCGACAGCCAAAGAAACACAAAGTACATTGCTGAAATTTGTTTATAATGTTTCAAAAATTACTGAACGGCTATATTCCATACGCCAAAATGTAGACTACCTATCTCAATTAGTTAGTCACTATTTCCCGTTCTGTAGCAAACAACCTTTAAATCACAATAATTTGCATATACTGTCTATGCAAGCTTTCAGATATACTACGAAAAAAAAAAGATCTTACATATCTTTGCTTCATATGACAAATTCGTAGGTAATTAATCGTTGTATTTACTCATTTACGCTGAGAAATATTCCTAGTGGCATACAACCCCTAAATCACAGTAATTTTGTCTACTACTTATTTGAGTATTGCGGTACAAATTACATATCTTTACAACAGAAAAATGTTTATAACTTTTACAAAAACTGTCTAAATCCTTTTCTCTTAGGCCAAATTGTAGGTAATTGATTGGGATTATACTTTAAATGATTACATTAAAAGCTGAAAAGCCTCCACATTACGGTATTATGTATGACACCAAGTGGAGGGAGTTGATATTTTGGTTGGTTGTGATAACAACCTGTTTATAACTTTTCAAAAATTATTATATATCTTTCCACCATATACTAAATTATACTTCTTCGTTTAAAATCACTACAGACTCCTTGGTTTGGAATCTATGAAAACAAAATTCAAACGATATCTCACATATCTTGTGACAAAATCAGTGTCACCATCACTTCTTATCTGTGCGCAATAATTTTTACTAAATTATACTTCTTCGTTTAAAATCACTACAGACTCCTTGGTTTGGAATCTATGAAAACAAAATTCAAACGATATCTCACATATCTTGTGACAAAATCAGTGTCACCATCACTTTTTATCTGTGCGCAATAATTTTTGCTGTTTTGTGTTGAAATGTATGCATTATTTAGTATTCAAATTTACTTTTGTGGGAACGTCTCAATTCTTGATAATGTTGGTATATGTGAAGACGAAATACATAAGTAAGCACTTGAGAAGCAGAAAAAAAGGACACAAAAAATTGAAGACTCTAAAAAGCCACTACAGCGGGCGGTTGACTTTGATTTTCAAAAGTAGGTAATTCTTGTCCTGGTTTGAAATTTCAAAATTATGGTAAGCCTAGTTATTGGTGTCATTGGTCTCATGTATCTAATAAATGCATCGCTCATATTAAAATACGTCCCACATGTCTGGAAAGTAGCAGAAGTTGCCAATGATATCAAAGCTCTTTGAAAAGCCGCTTCTAAAGAGAATGAAACCTATCATTGAGAGGAATGAACTAATTTCTTCATCACTAATTTGGTTAAGCATTCCACTATAGATCAAGTGCAACAGATATCATAGAGAAAGCATTAGAAAAAATGCTTATTAGCTCAACAATCTTTCTTGATGTGACACAAGCTTTCGATAAGGTTTGGCACGAAGGATTGATACACAAACTAAAGAGTATGCTACCTCTACAATACGTCGAACTGCTAACATCCTATATAGCTGATAGACTATTCAGAATAAAACAGATCGATGAATACTCGGAACTAAAAGAACTAAAAGCTGGGGTACCCCAAGGTAGTGTCTTGGGACCAATTGTTTATCTACTATATACAAGTGACCTACCACAGCTGGAAAATGTAACAGTCGCCACATTCGCAGATGACATAGCTCTAATGGCAGTGGGATCAACTATTGGAGAATCTAATAGGAATCTTCAACGAGCTAGTAATAAAATAATGAACCAAAAAATGGAAGACCAAGATCAACGAACTAAAATCTGTCGACATTAATTTTACAAACAACAAGAATCGAGGACATATCTCATGTCGAGATTAACGATGCCACAGTTCCATATGCAAACACGGCAAAGTATTTGGGAATCACTCTGTATACAAGGCTAAGCTGAAAAGAAGACGTTAAGAAAAAAATTGGTTTACAACCAAGTAGTAAACTCGATTTCGTTATACGTATTCAACATTTGAGTGTCACGCCAAAAAAGCAAATATACAAGGCATCCAGACTGACCTGCACCGTAATTTTGGTGACCCACAAGTCATCCAAGAGATAAAAAGAGTCGTCGTTAAGCATGAATTTCGCCGAAGCCATCACGTCAACGTAGAGGCCCTGCAGCTACTGGACAACCAGAATCTAGTGAGAAGACTAATAAGAACTAAACCCTTCGAACTAGTTCAGTAAAACGTATAAAAAGTAGGGCATGTTTTTCTTAAATTTAATTTGGCAATAAAGTTTAGATATTGAAAAATCTTCAGTTGGAAATGGCACATCAAAAAATTATCTGAGTACGGTCCTGCCTTAAGACATGAGTGACCCATGGGCGTTGGGTCAGCCGAGCGATATTCGCTTTCCCTTCTCTTGGTCTCGGTTTTCTTCGTCGGCAATTTTGCCGTATTTACCACATAGTATGTCAGGGTTGGGGTCATTAATTCCAATAAACTAAGTGGATAGACAAGGCGAGTTGTTCGCAAATGAGGTACGACGGCCAATCGGAGCAGCCGCCGCGCCTTTCTTTCTTCCGACAACCTTCGATTTTCAATGAATTTTCGAACGTCCTTGACGCCTCTCAAGTAAAGTTTTCAGTCTCGATTGCGATACGTATCAGTAGACAATAGCGAAAACACAAATTTAAGATGGTTTAATTACTTTGCGGCTTATTTCAGGTTTGCCCACAACAACAAAATATTGTTTTAAGAAAATAAGTACCTATGTAAATAACTAACAATTTTAGTACAAACAACAGTATTCTTAAAATTATTAATTGTAATTCTAGATTCGACTGTGGACTTGATATTTTATAAATAAATCAACGTCTCAAAACACCAAAACTATAAAAAAATTTCAAAATTCAAAATAGAGGAATCAATATGGCCACCGAAAATGTAAAAAATTTTGGATTTGCATGAAACACATTTCCCGCAATATTTGAAGATTGATAATTGAAAATGTCATGTGAGATAATTAAAATAAATTCAAAATGGCAGTAAAGTATTTGGTATCGTCCAAATATATTTTCAATATACAGGATGTTCATTTTATTCTGGAAATTTGGTAAACTTTACTTTCCTAATAGAATACTCTAGATATAACATGTTTTAACTCTAAGAGTTTTCGAATGAATCATTTTTACTTTATCATACGCAGTATGATGAAGTATTGTAATCGTGCCGAAAAAAAATATGAGATTTTAGCGGAAATAGGTCTTTTTGGGTCCCCTGATCATTTTTGACCAAGTTACCAAAAAAATGTCTGTGTGTGTGTGTGTATGTATGTATATGTGCGTGTATGTGTGTATGTGTGTACTCGATTTTTGTGGAGACGATTCCGGAGAAACTACGAAATGCATCGGGACGAAAGTTCATATTTAGCAGTTTTATGATCAAACTTAGAGCTGAAAAGCTTTTGGTTCAAAAGAGTCCAAAGGAACTGGCTGTTTCTTCTAAGCATTTTCCAGCGATTTTGGAAATAATAAATTAAAGTCGAGGAAATTTTGTATAATAAATAATTTTGGTAAAATTAATAGTTTAGCTGTAGGAGCAAATTCTATTTGATCGAAATCGTGTCTGCATTAATAGTAGGTAGCCTGGATATTTTGAAACTTTTGACAGTATTCAGAAAGTCAGCGGTTGCAAAACGTTAATTCAACAGGCAAATGCATCGCAAATGTATATACGCTATGAGAAACAATATTGGAACATCTTGTGCACATTTGTTCACAAAGTCAATGTGTATGTCAAGTGCGGATAGCAATGTTGTTATGTTTTCGCGAATAAATGCAAGAAAGGTTGTAAGACGGTATGTTAACCTTAAAACTTATTTGGAATATTGCGCATAATTCTTTATGATCTTTTGTAGTTAGCACTGAAGACGTGGGAATACCCGAAAATATATCAACAACCTTTTTAGTTTATCATATGTAGTATATCAAAGTATAGTAATCGTGGCGATTTTGTTTTTTTTTTTAGGTTTTAGCGGAAATATGTCCTATTGGGTTCCCTAAACATTTTTGAGCCGCAATTCCTGGAATTTCGTCGAAATAGTTAAATAATAAATTAATGTAGAGGAAATTCTGAATAATTTATGACTATGACATTTTTTGGTAAAATAAATAGTTTAGCCGCAGGAGCACATTCTATTTTATCGAGATCGCTCGTACTGCATTAAAACACTATAGTATTAAAACTAGTTAGCCAGGATTTGTCAGGTATTGTGATTGTAAATGAGATATATTGGTTATCTATAGTTGAACTTGTGTCCCATGTCACATGGGACGCGTGGACACAAGTTCAACTATAGATAACATAACCAATATATCTCATTAATGACAGTAGGTAGTGTCAAATGCTGATCTTTTGACATTACATACTGTAAATCTAATCAAAATATCTGTCTAGTTCTAGTAGTTTTATTTTAATGCAGAATGGCCGATCTCGATCAAATAGAATCTCATGCAGCTAAACTATTAATATATGGTATGATAAAGTCATGTGCCTGGCCACATCAGATTTTTTTATAAAATGTATCATCTTTGAGTTATGAGCAATTAATCAATAACTAACGGACAAAAATAAAAGAACCATGAAAAAATAACTAAACTATGAAATAGCATTAAATTAAGTATTCAAACTGCCAAATGAAAAGAAATGTGTATGTATGTGGGAAAATATTCTTAATTTAAAGTCCGGCAAAGTTTTGATTAATTTGCTTATAACTAAGAAATGGTAGTATAGAATTAAAAAAAAAGATTTTCTACTAATTTATTCTAGAATTAACAATAAACAATAGTTTGTTTAAACCAAAAAGTATTCCGTAAAGAAAGTAGTACTACAAGCTACTAATAGTTTTTCTTTAAGGAGTATATCTACACTTGTAAGAAATTTAGGGAACAACTACACAAGAATTTTTTATTTTCTTTCAGAATTATTTAGGTATTTCGGTAATTTCGTCTATTTTTGATTAAGTGCTGAAAAATCAAAAATAGTGCATTTTATAAAAAAAATCATACAAAAGATTCTTAGAATTAATCTTGGAATTAGAAAATCTGATGTGGCCAGGCACATGACTTTATCATACAATATATAAAATTAATAGTTTAGCTGCATGAGATTCTCTTTAATCGAGATCGATCGTCTCTGCATTAAAATAAAACGAGTTAGCCAGAACAGATATTTTGTTACAACTGACAGTACCCATGAAAACATTTTGTATAATTTATGTCTATAACATGTTTTGGTAAAATATAGAACGTTTAGTTGCATGAGAAAATTCTATTTGATCTAGATCGGTCGTATCTGCATTAAAACCAGTTAGCCAGGATTTGACAGATATTTTGATATTTCTATTGACAGTATTGTCAAAACATCAGCGTTTAACACTGCTGTATAGTGTGATAAAGTCATGTGTCTGGCCACACAAGTTTTTAGAATACGCTTTTACATAGATATCAAAAAATATATATAATTATGCAAATACATGTACTTTAAGAGTGAATTTATAAGTACAAAGATATATTTTGGTCCTACGTTGAAGCATTAGAGTACATAATAGCACATAATAGTAATTCCTTGTTTACCTAAAGTTTATAGCACAGTTAAGATCAAACAAGCATACGCAGTTATCTAAATTACCAGAAATAAATTTAAAAAATCTTAGCTTATATACCAGACATTAATACCAATAATTCAAACGCAACTACAAGTTCACTGCGGTCTATCGGAACTCTGTTGAGTGTGAAGGTTAACGATAACATAATTCCTAGTAGTAATTGTTTTAATTTATTTTAATTTATAAAAACTGCAATTTGCGTTCGTTAAGCCGAGTTGCTGCTATACGATGCGTTTCCTCGCAATAATGCACATCGGGTGCAATTAAAAAAATCCATGCCGGTGATTTCTCGAACGGGTAAGTCGGAATCAATATTAAGATTGTATGCCAGGCTGGTTGAATATACTGCCCGAGTACCGGTTGCATGCTAATTGTGTCCGCCGTTCGTTTGTACAGCCCTGAGACGCGCGGGGTAAAAATTCTTTCTGCCTATAGGCGCCGGTTCATACACGTGCTCTTATATAAAAATATTGACCTATGATTTCGGAGATTGGTGAATATTTTGGTATCGATATGACCGGTATAATGTATACTTCGATGAGAATATCACTGTGTTACAGGAAAACCGATTAGTTTGAGCGAAAATGCAATTTGAATTGTTTAGCAGAATTGGTGGATGCGCCGGTGACATTGGTAAATTCGATATATTTGGACATTATGAATTGAAAAATCGCTTTTTGTGAATATCTTTGGTGGAAGCAAGATATTAAATGTCACTTTTTGCCGGTAATTGACGTATTTCAACCTACAACTGACTAAAAAAATCATTAAGATCCGACAATCGGTTTTGCAAGAAAATCGTCTTTGAAAATGTGACTAAATATTAGTGATTCATTAATTTCTTTCGTAAGTGTAGAATGAACGCTCATTGACGATCTATTCTATGATACCTAACACGACCTACTTTCGCTATGCTGTTTCAAAAGATGCCAACCGGTACGCTTGCGATTTTTTTCTTTTTTTGCACCAAGTATATGGATACTCCAATAAAAGTTCTGCCACAGACGAATCATATTAAGATGTTGTATATAATTTAACTGTTGAACTATGATAATTCTTGGGATTAAAGGCTTCTATATAATCAAACTTCACAGCGTAATGTTGACTTACTTTGTTTTGGTTCAATATTTCGTGACGGATAGTCACTTCTTCAGGAACTACAACGATAATAATACACAAGTGTTACATAAACGGCAAAATGTATCCCAACAAAGACTTTCCTGTCGTTGTTTTGCTGTGTGTTATTCTCTTGTTGCGGCGTGGCGAACACCCGTTTGCGACTTGCACCCTCCGATGACTTCTTAAGATTGCTCCGAGGGCATTGATTTCAAATTCACACTGTCTGACTGGTATTGAGGTAACACCACCTTGGTTGGGATACCTTTTGCCGCTTATATAATACTTGTGTATTATTATCGTTGTAGTTCCTGAAGAAGTAATAATCCGTCACGAAATATTGAACCAAAATATAATAAGTCAACATTAAGCTGTGAAGTTTGATTATATAGAAGCCTTTAATCCCAAGAATTTCCATAGTTTGAAGTTATAATAAACACGGCAATAAACAGTAACAATAATTTAACTGTTGTATATACTTATGGTTAATTTTAAAATACTATGTGCAACATCACACTGCATAGCATCTATACTTTTTATATTTACTTAATGGTTCATGATTATTATAAAACAACGTTTAAAATTTCAAATCTTCATAATTGCTCTCAGTTGCCAAACAAAACGAAGTGTAGCAGTTAAGCGCTCATGGGTCGATATATCAGTTCTCATTTATTTGTCCTGTTTCGCAATTGGTGGCAATATTACGGCTAACAACGCGTTTTATTCCATTAAAAAATATTTTTATTATTACTTTCCCGATTAAGCAAAATATTGTTTCGATAAAGCGAAGTAAATTTGTGTTATTTCCTCAGTTTTGTTTCCGCTTTTTAGGATTTGTCCCTAATAAGTGGGTGTCCCGATTAACCGGTGTCCCGATTAAACGGAATTGACAGTATTGGAAGAACTGTCCCAGCTAAGTTATCATTTACCGTTACGATTGACGTAGTTACAAGCTATTTCTCAAAAATCCCAAAAATGTAAGAAACAAATTCCAGTGTAGAAATTCCAGAAGATACACTAAATGCAAACTGACCAAAAATTTAAATTTGTTGTGTTAAGCGGTTTAGCAGAAAAAAGAATAGGAAAGACACCCGTTAATTTAGAAATCCAAAAATCAGGTACATTTTTTCACTTCTCTTGCGGTCATGTTTACACCGAGTGGCAAATAATGTTGATAGTCATACAACTTATGTAGAAATGCTTCAGGAGTATCACATACTTGAGTATCATAATACTGAATCATTTGCACATAAGTTGTATGATTGTCAACATTTTTTGCCTCTCGGTGTAAGCATGAGCGCGAAAGAAATAAGAAAAGGTATCCGATTTTTGTACTTTTAAATTAACGGTCGTCTTTCCAATTTTTTTCCTTGTAAACCACTAGACCCAAAATTTTAATTATATTACAGCCTCGTCTCATAAATAATACATTGTAGTGCCTTCTATTCTTGTACTGAATCACACGTTTAGAGTAAAAAACTGAAAAAACTACCTGCTCCGCCAACTGCGGGCAATGCCTGATTCACTATTTCATTCTTCGTTCGTGTGCTGAATCGTACGTATCGTCTCGCTCAGTGCGTATTTAATATAATTATATTTAATATAATTTAATACAATCTAGTGTATTTAAAAATGCCTAAACAATCTCAAAAACGGCATAGGAAGATAGTGACAGTGACTATTCGATGGACCGAAAAGAAGAAGCTGGCAAAATTAAATGGAAAGAAAGGAAACGGCATTTTCCAACTCAGAGGGCGAAGAGGTCAGTGCAAGAATGGACTTGGTTGTGAACACAAGACCGTCAATAGAATACAAATTATCAGTAGATAATTTTAAAACCTGCTTGTTACAGCAGTATTTGCAATAGTTTGCAATTAGCTTGCTTATGTTAGCAATGCCCGTATTATAGGTATATAATACAATATCTTATCATTAGATAAGAAAAACTTGCTTGTGACAGCAGTATTTGCAATAGTTTGCAATTAGCTTGCTTATTTTAGCAATGCTCGTATTATAGGTATATAATACAATATCTTATCTTTAGATAAGAAAAACTTGCTTGTCACAGCAGTATTTGCAATGGTTTGCAATTAGCTTGCTTATGTTAGCAATGCCCGTATTATAGGTATATAATACAATATCTTATCATTAGATAAGAAAAACTTGCTTGTGACAGCAGTATTTGCAATAGTTTGCAATTAGCTTGCTTATTTTAGCAATGCTCGTATTATAGGTATATAATACAATATCTTATCATTAGATAAGAAAAACTTGCTTGTGACAGCAGTATTTGCAATGGTTTGCAATTAGCTTGCTTATGTTAGCAATGCCCGTATTATAGGTATATAATACAAAATCTTATCCTTAGATAAGAAGAACTTGCTTGTGACAGCATAGTTGGCAATTACCTTGCTTGTGATAGCAATATTGTGATATATTGTTTTAAGAGTTTCTCAATGTCGTTTCTGTCCGGCTGTCTTGTCTCGTGTACATGTTTACAAGAATTTTAAATGTTTATAGTTTGCAGTTTGGATGATTGTAAGCGCTTACTCCGATAACTTGACCATTCAGGCTGATGATGGCTCAACCTTGAGTCGAAACCGGTACCTATTGAGATAAATAAACCCATCAAAGGATTAAGAGGTCTTTTTCAATATCCCAATATAGCAATATTATAAGGTATGTATATAATATAATAAATTATCATTAGATAATAAAAACTTGCTGGTGACAGCATAGTTGGTAATTAGGTTGCTTGGGAGAGCAATATTATATATGTATATAATACAACATATTATCGTAGATAATATAAACCTGCTTGTGACAGCATGGTGTGCACTTAGCTTGCATGTGATAGCAATGCTCATAAAATATAGGTATTTATATATATATTGTATAACATATTATCGTAGACAATAATATAAACTTGCTTGTGACAGCATAGTTGACAAATAGCTTACTTGTGATATCAATGCTCATAATTAATATTCATATATATATATTGAATAATAGATTATCATTAGATATTATAAACCTGCTTGTGACAGCATGGACTGTTTTTGCATATATCATAATATGTATAGGGCTGTGTTTGTGAACACAGACCTCCAATAAAGTAACCGTAATATGCTTATGACAGCATAGTTTGCAAATAGCTTGCTTGTGATAGTAATGCTCATCATATATTTACGTACAATATATAACCGAATAGAAAAAGGGACAACAATATATAACATATCTTTTATGAAAGTTAAGAATAAAATATAATACGTTATCATTATAATAGAAGCTTGCTTGTGACAGCATACTTGGGAATTAGCTTGTTTGCTCATATTATACGAGTATATGTTATGATATTATTTACATATAACAAAAACACTCACGTTTTTTTTAGAACGCATTTGTTTGCATGAATAATACAATCCGCTATATTAATTGTTTTCCAAACAAAGGAGGAGAAATATTGTCGCAGGTACTAATGGCGCCTACTAGCAGGTGTCAGTTACCGCGGGCTCAAAGCCAAATCCACTAGCTACTGCTGGAATCTCGCGAGTTCATATCAAATGAGACAATAGATGACAATCTAATTTGACTCAAAGTGGAGACAGCTCTGTTCAGCTATATGTAGGGTGTTAACAGCAAGGTTGCAAAAGGAGAGGGTGTAGAATCCACTCAACGTTTTATAAAGGGTTTGAGCGATTCAAAAACAAAATCAGACGTGAGCTTGCGGCTTACAATTTAAGCAAGGGTTTTAATGTGGCCATAATGAAAGCCCCCACAAATTAATGGTAATTTGACGTGATTTTTTCACCGAAGAATACCAAAAATTAGTATGAAAAGAATGGTCAAAGAAGTTAAATATCAGGGGTCCGTCTCAGACAAAGTCTAAAGGACCAGATCAGAGCGAACAGCGTGAGCAATCAAAGACTCTCTACACAAGAACCAGTACCTACGCAGGGTACAGGTCGCACCCAACGCAATGAACGGATAGGGGCGAAGAACATTAAGTAAATGTAGAGGTTTGAAAAACTGCTAGACTTTGAGCTTTTCTTACAGTAGTTGATGTAACGTTACTAAAATTAGCTCGGATGTTGGGTAAATTTGGTTTTTGTAACATGTCCCGTCCAAAATATTGTGCCTACAAGGGTAGAATTTGTTAATATTAACTATTCTCAAATGTATAAAAGATGCTGATATTCCGGAGGGATGAAGATTTTAAATAAATTACAGCGATAACCTGGAAATTACTCAGGGACTATTGCGTAGCTGCGCAATGCTCTAACAAACTGAGCTGTCATTCTCAGTTTTTTATTAAGGTGGTAAAAATTACTAAATGGCAACTTTAGACACCAGTCGCTGTAAGAGAAGCGGATAAAAAATATCTAGATTTAGATTTAACAATGTACCTTATCAATGTCATTGTATGCCGCTTATATTATCCTTTGGTTACCTATTATTTTATCAAAATAATGAAACGGTGGTGAAAGATTAGATTTTTTTTTGTCGGTTAGTTACCTGAATGATTCTTTGCTATAAAATAAAACAGCAAAGAATTGTCAGAAAAGGTTAACGATACAATTAATCTGCTAGAATATTTGAGAAATGGAATTAACTATCATAAACGTAAACTACATAGTGTATATTATGCACTAAGGAAGAAATACTTTTAGGTTGCATTCGTTATTCCGTTACAATAGCAATTTCGTTGCCAAATTGTCTTACCGTAACACACTCAAGAAATAAATATGTTCAAAATACGTGAATTTACAAGATTCTTAGGTGTAAAGACTTCAGCCGGTGCCGCTGGACGCTATGATGACTCTTTATGAAACATTTCGATTGAATTTTGTTAAATTGAGGCTTTAATGCTGTAATAAACATCTCTAATAATCTTTCGAAGGGCGTCACTGGTGGGTACAAAATATCCCCAAAACAATTGGAAAAAATCCACAAAACTTTATATTATTCAGATGCGTTATAAAATCGGTTGGGGTATTAGGAGACAGAAAAATTAGAACAGAGTTTTCTAGAAATTTATTTAGAATTACTGGCTCTATTTTTTAAGTAGAGATTTTTAAGTAGGTTTTCCAATAACACATCAAACTGTAATATTATATGTAGTGTTGATAATACGACACCCTTATCTTTGATCATCTGTAGGGACAGTAATTTACCATCTAGTTAGGTTGGCCAGGGAGACTTGGAGATGGTGCAAAGCAAAAATATTTACTCACAGGCATCAGTACTACAGGCATCTTTAGACAAACATGAGACAGAGTTCAGTCGAGGATGGGATATAACGGTACAAAAGGGGAGTTAAGCTGCTACTTTTGGGATATGTTAGTTAAGTTTGAAAAGCCAAAAATTGATATTTTGCATTTCGGACGAACACAAATTGTAGAATTATTTTGTGCTTGAAATATCCGGAAAGTTTTGTTGGTTTGATGATCTTGTCAATTGGAATAGTGGTCCTTCTTTGGCCCTCACAGCTGTCGTACAAGTCATTGTAGAAAGCTGGACACCTGGAGTGTCTTAGATTTCGATGTTTCAATGTTAGAATCGAACGGTATTTGTTTTGGAATTTGCAATAATTAATGTTTGACTAGCAGCCATATTGCAAATTTTGGTGATTAGCAGAAGGTTTTAGATTTTTTTATTTTTATTAAAGGCGCGTTTGGGTTACGACTGAGTTTGTCAAAATATAACGTTACCTGGGAATCGGAGATAGTCCCAGGGTAGACGCGGGCCATAATAATGATAATTCGGGCCTGCCGATGCCCCCGTAGTGGCGAAAGCGGTTGGGAGATGTTAAATAAAAGCAATGAACTTGCATTGTCTTAAAAAATGGCAAGCGGATAATAACATCCGGGCCAATCAGACGGCCTACTCTGAAACTGCCATATTTCCATCAAAATGCAATATATGTGCAGCAACTGCTGGTGGACAGTATTGTAATAAAACTAAATATTACAAAAATTCCTAGAGGATAATAATAAAAGTGGATTGAGATGTAAACATTTCCGTCTCACATTACAACCCAGGCGCCTCCACATTACCCGCTGCTGAACTTACCGCTTAATTACAGTAAGATTAACAAGGAGACGGATAGATAACTCTAATACTTTTGTAAATTGTAGATAAGTCACCAAAAGTTATAGTCGGCAGTTTTTGGTTTTTTCGGAAACAATTAAAAATAAATTAGTTAATAATGTTAACATACGTAGAAGATAGTTTAATATTAGCTTTATTAGGATCATAGGAAGCTAATTTGGAGTTAATAATTTGGATTATCGTTTGTTGAAACAAACCTTCTTATGTGGGAGAAATAAAATTTTGCTGTTTATATCTCTAAACATCTACAATGTATTATTTATGAGACGAGGCTGTAATATAATTACAAGATCAAACGAACTTACCTAAGTGAAGTTCGATCTTGATTATATGGAAGCCTCGTCGAAATAAATAATCACCCACCACTCCCTAATAGCCCCTTAAGTAACAGCAAACATTTTTTTTCCCAGACTCTGAAGAAATGAAATAGTGAATCAGGCATTGCCCGCAGTTGGCGGAGCAGGTAGTTTTTTCAGTTTTTTACTCTAAACGTGTGATTCAGTACAAGAATAGAAGGCACTACAATGTATTATTTATTTCGACGAGGCTTCCATATAATCAAGATCGAACTTCACTTAGGTAAGTTCGTTTGATCTTGTAATTTTTCTTTAGATTGCACTTAAAGCTTCTTCTATAGATTCTCGTTTTAGTTTTCTTCAGTTTTTGTGTAATAAAGGTTGTCAATACTATCGAAACAAGAGATGGTTGTTAGGGTGATTCTCATTTATCTATTATTCAACTCCAGCAACCTTGTTCTCCACATAATATAAATGAATTAAGAGTAAATAGTAAATAAGATTTACAGTAAAAAGATATTCAAGAATTTCCTAACAAAAACACCGCAACTACCACCCTGCGAATTCTTTTTTAAGCAAATCGATGACTTGCATAATCCTACAATCTTGATTCGCAACCACATATATATTGAAAATAGTCCGAGCGTGCTTGCCATATTAGCAAAAGAATTTAAATTTACCGCCTGACACACACACAAGTTATATTTTACGCTGCAAAATGAATCATTCATGCCACCATATAGTCACGTGCATCTTATAACTTGGTTGGGGTAGTTTCACTTCGACGCGAAATCGAGCCCTTTGGTCAACCCTGTCAACGATTGCGTGACCCTTTGCAGTATCACAATAATCACTGACCAGTCACGTGACCTTCGCCAACTCCTAAGGTTTTCGACTCACGGATTTTTATATATGTACTACGACCGATATGTTCGCAGAAATGAACTTGAACAATCAATTTATAATTTAAAATGAAGCGACACTGTTAAGAAAATAAACTGTTAAAGGAATCATACGATTTAATTATAAGAAAAAAAAACAGAGGGAAGTAAAACTCTTCAAGGGTAGTTCTTTCGTATTTTTAGCACCTTGAATTTGGGTTAAGCGGTCACGATAACAGCCACGGCATAATTATTACCAGAAATAAGAATCCAAAGCGCAAATATGTGCTTGGGATCGTGTTTTGTACGCTACATTTCCTTTGGACTCCTTTTTCGGACTTTTCGTTTTCTTTTTATGTCGCGAAAGAGTTATGGTGGAAAATTTGCATGTGCAAGTATGTCGAATTGCCACACACCCTATAGTGTTCTAATATGGTTTGTTATGCCTTTTTGACCATAGACAAGTCTCTAACGAATATAATACAGAAAGCATTAGAAGAAAGGCTTATTTGCTGCTAACATCCTACCCCAAGTTAGTGTCTTGGGACCAATCTACTATATGTGAGTTTACGATGCATCGATGTACAAAGGCCCTAACAAGACATAAAACTCCCTCTAACGGAAATACTGATTTTTTGAATTTATCGAAACATCCATATTTTCAATATAAATCGTAAACAAATCATAACTCTAAAAATAACCTAAGAACTTTTATGAAACGTGCTACGATTATTTATGATGCATCAATAAACAGTATAAACTCCCTAACAAGACATAAAACTCCCTCTAAAGGAAATGCTGATTTTATGAATTTATCGAAACAGCCATATTTTCAATATAAATCGTAAACAAATCATAACTTTAAAAATAACAAGAATTTTTATGAAACTTGCTAGGATTCTTTATGATGCATCAATAAACAGTGTAAAGGCCCTAACAAGACATAAAACTCCCTCTAAAGGAAATGCTGATTTTTTGAATTTATCGAAACAGCCATATTTTCAATATAAATCGTAAACAAATCACAACTCTAAAAATAACCTAAGAACTTTTATGAAAGTTGCTACGATTATTTATGATGCATCAATAAACAGTATAAACTCCCTAGCAAGACATAAAACTCCCTCTAACGGAAATGCTGATTTTATGAATTTATCGAAACAGCCATATTTTCAATATAAATCGTAAACAAATCACAACTCTAAAAATAACCTAAGAATTTTTATGAAAGTTGCTACGATTGTTTACGATGCATCAATAAACAGTATAAAGGCCTTAAGAAGATATAAAAGTCCCTCTAAAGGAAATGCCGATTTTATGAATTGATCGAAACGCCATATTTTCAATATAAATCGTAAACAAATCATAACTCTAAAAATAACATAAGAATTTTTATGAAATTTGCTACGATTGTTTATGATGCATCAATAAACAATATAAAGGCCCTAACAAGATATAAAACTCCCGCTAAACGAAATGCTGATTTTTTGAAATTATCGAAACAGCCATATTTTCAATATAAATCGTAAACAAATCATAACTTTAAAAATAACATAAGAATTTTTATGAAACTTGCTACGATTGTTTACGATGCATCAATAAACAGTATAAAGGCCTTAAGAAGATATAAAAGTCCCTCTAAAGGAAATGCCGATTTTATGAATTTATCGAAACGCCATATTTTCAATATAAATCGTAAACAAATCATAACTCTAAAAATATCTTAAGAATTTTTATGAAACTTGCTACGATTCTTTATGATGCACCAATAAATAGTATAAAGGCCCTAACAAGACATAAAACTCCCTCTAAAGGAACTGCTGACTTTTTGAATTTATCGAAACAGCCATATTTTCAATATAAATCGTAAACAAACCATACCTTTAAAAATAACTTAAGAATTTTTATGAAACTTGCCGCGATTGCTTATTATGCATCAATAAACAGTATAAAGGCCCTAACTAGACATAAAACTCCCTCTAAACAAAATGCTGATTTTTTGAATTAATCGAAACAGCCATATTTTCAATATAAATCGTAAAAAAATCATAACTCTAAAAATAACATAAAATTTTTATTAAACTTGCTACGATTGTTTATGATGGATCAGTAAACAGTATAAACGCCCTACCAAGACATAAAACTCCCTCTAAAGGAAATGCCGATTTTATGAATTTATCGAAACAGCCATATTTTCAATATAAATCGTAAACAAATCATAACTCTAAAAATAACCTAAGAACTTTTATGAAACTTACTACGATTGTTTATGATGCATGAATAAACAGTATAAAGGCCCTAACAAGACATAAAACTCCCTCTAAAGGAACTGCTGATTTTTTTAATTTATCGAAACAGCCATATTTTCAATATAAATCGTAAGCAAATCATACCTCTAAAAATAACATAAGAATTTTTATAAAACTTGCTAGGATTGTTTATGATGCATGAATAAACAGTATAAAGGCCTTAACAAGACATAACACTCCCTCTAAACAAAATGCTGATTTTTTGAATTTATCGAAACAGCCAAATTTTCAATATTAATCGTAAACAAATCATAACTCTGAAAATAACAAGAATTTGTATGAAACTTGCTAGGATTCTTTATGATGCATCAATAAACAGTATAAAGGCTATAACAAGACATATAACTCCCTCTAAAAGAAATGCTGATTTTATGAATTTATCGAAACAGTCATATTTTCAATATAAATCGTAAACCAATCATAACTCTAAAAATAACTTAAGAATTTGTTATGAAACTTGCTACGATTGTTTATTACGCCTCAATAAACAGTATAAAGGCCCTACCAAGACATAAAACTCCCTCAAAAGGAAATTCTGAGTGTTTGAATTTATCGAAACAGCCATATTTTCAATATAAATCGTAAACAAATCACAACTCTAAAAATAACTTACCTAGGTGAACCACTAAGTCCGTTGGTAGCACTGCTCGGCAACCTAGTATTCCCACTCTGCACCTCGACATCTTCAGGCCTCCCCTTCACCAGAATCTTGATCGGCTTAACATCAGAAGTCACCAAAGTCCTCGCGTCTATAATCCTATCGTTAACACTTTTCTGAACGTAACCTCGCACATGGTCGGGCGTATTCGCCTTCGTTATATTATTCTTAACCGTATTTTCGATAGACTCCATATGCACTTTATTCGAATCCGAAAAACTACTATTAATGTTCTGACCGACACCGTCCAGTTGCTTATGAATCGACTCTATTGTTGGCAATGTGGTTGCGGCACTCCTAGGCGGAATAACTTTGTTACCCATGATGTTCGACATCGAACCATGATCGTTGGATATCGAACCATGATCGTTGGACATTGAGATGATCGTATTCGCTGGCGAACGCATCCCAAAATTTTGATCGCCCAGTAGGGTTTGCGAGTTCAGCACTGAGTCGTTCATTTTGTTCATGGCGTTCGAAACACTCGTCGCACTTAGGATTCTGTCTTCGCTCAGATAACCAGCTTTACTGCGTTCCTCTCGCAGGGAGTTCTCCAGGTCTTCGTCCATCCTCAAGGGTTGCACAGCTGTTTTCGTCGTTGAAGACACTACGGTGGTGTCTAGTTTAGAACTACTGCCTCTTGATTGTAACTCGGGCTTTTTGGTGTCTTCCTCAGGGGCCTCGTTTGGGGCCCCTTTCTCTAAGACGGTAATCTCATCGATGTTTTGGTCTTTTAGCAGTTTTGCTCCATTGGTACTGCTCGATTTTGTGGTTTGGCTTGATTTGTTGCTTGAACTACTCTTCTGGCTTTCGTTTCGGGTATTTCCAGAAGCTTCTTTAGTTTGTTGGTCACCTGCATCATCAGTTCGGTTAGACTTATCATCAGTTCGGTTATAACTGTCATCAGTTCGATTATAACCGTTCAGGTTTGTCCCACTTCCACCACTAGGTTTTAATTTCACCTCACTTGCTTTCCTACTTAATCTACCTTTGTTATTTGATTCTTTATTATTTGATCCTTTATTATTTGATCCTCTATGACTTGATCCTTGATTACTTGATCTTTGATTACTTGATCCTTGATTACTTGATCCTTTACTACTCGAACCACTACTACCACTACTACCATGTTTAAGTTCCTGCGGTTTAGGAGGCACTTTGGGTTTCGTCTTTAGGTTGAAGGTGTTAACTTTAGCAGACACTTCCTTATAGGAGTTCTTCACTGGTATCCTAGAATACCCCTTTGAAGGACTCGAGGACCTACTGTTATTCCTTGAAGTATTCCTCGAACCAGCCCTTGAAGACTGGTTACTATGCTCCCTCCCTCTACTAGGAGAGGTCCTCCTACTCACAGGTTGGCTCCTACTCAACATCGGTATCCTAGAGGGGGAAGACTGCGATTTCTTACCGATGGAAGTGGTTTCAGGGGAACTCCCCGTAATCGGAGACAACTGCTCGAAAGCTGGTCTCCTATTCCGTCCTTTTCTACCGCTAATATTCGTCATATTCGTCATGCTTTGGCTGAACTGTGGACTGAGGTTGGTGGAACTGCGTCCTTCTTGTTCTGGTGTCACGTGGTCGCCGAATATGTTGGAGGTGCTGCCTTTGCGTGTCGGTTGGGGTATTTGGGATCGTCTGGGTGATGATGATGATGGCGGGTGGTGATGGTGGTTGGTGTGGGTTCTGGCGGGTTGGTGGCTTCTTTGTTCTTCCGGTGGTGGTGGGGATGGGTTTGGTGATGCATGGCGAGAGCCGATTGGGTTGAAGCCGCGTCCTCGGAACGGGCTGACTCGACCTGTCGGTGATGGGCTTCTGGAACCGGGGTTGCTCGAGGCTTCTGCTATTATGGAGAAGGCTTGGATGCGGCGTCTGGTGCTCGTTGGTGTTAGCCTGGAATAAAACTTAGTCTTACAAAAGATATAATATTGTTTATAAGTTTATTCAAATGATATTTGCATCCTTCTGGAAATTAAAGCTTTAAGTCAAGTCATTTAATGACTTCCTCTTACTCAAAAGCTTTGTCCTTCAATGATTTATTGTTTCTGGTTCTATAGTTATTCCTGTCTAATTTTAAAACCTAGTTCTACCGTTCGAGTTTTCAAATAAAGGTGTTATTTATTGTTACAAATTGATAAAATTTTCAGTGTAACTGCTTAGATAAGTGGATGTATTTCTTTTTTCTTCAGATATAATTCAAATAGCCTAGTCATTTTAGACTAGTCTAGTCATTTTAGATTTGGTTAGACAAGTAATTCGCCTGTTTATGAAAATAATACCAATAGATTCAGAAAAATGGCCTCAACATTATATCAAATGTTTACTGAATCTTTGCTGATATTATTATTGCAATTAATACAAAAAATCAGTGATTAAAAAATTCGTCGTGATGTCCACGTATGCTTGCATCAATATCTTATCCATATCATATCCGTCTAATATTCAGTCACTAATATTTGCATCAATTTGTGTAAAGTATAAATGAATTGGAAATAAATAAATACACATAACTTGGGGTAATTTTCAGGGTATTCACAAAAAGGGGCGATGAAAATTTGCACCTGATTCATATTTAATGTGAAGTAAAATAATAAAAAAGTAAAATAAGGAATGTAGTTTTTATTCAAACTGATTAGTTGATGATCGATTTCGAGACACCTGGTCTCATCTTCAGATGTAGAGTCTAACTGTGTGACACAGGGTAAAGTCTTCTAAATAGTGAAAATATAAATTTTTAAATATATATATATATTTAATTAGACTCTAGATGTGAAGATGAGACCAGTTGTCTCGAAATCGATCATCAACTAATCAGTTTGAATAAAAACGACATTCCATATTATACTTTTTGATTATTTAACTTTAGTCTTTTGTAGTCTAACGTCTTTGAAAATATTCTGATTTTGTACGCTACGTATGGACTATTTATGTCCACCTGGTAATCAGTTACTTATTGTATGTTCTCTTTCATTATTGCATGTATAGATTTACAGATTTATATTTGATGTACAAACATTCTGATAAATTGGTAATATGAACACGATGTTCAAAAATTAATAAAAGGAATACATAATTTGACGGATATAGAGCCCATAAAAAGTAACAAAATATTATTATATATTAATAAAATAAAAAAGGTATATAATTTCCAGTGGAATGTTTGTTGTAGTTTAAACCAGAATAAACGTTTATCATTAAGTAACAATATATAAGTAGTTATTAGAATAAGACAATATTGATTGTACATTTCGGTGTCATAATACATATTATGCTCATCCACCGAATAAATTGCACCATCAACAAGATATCTCTGTAGCATCCCATAAAGTTAATTACGGTAATAACCCAATGCAGCATCAATCCGATTATTTATAAAAGTATATCACAAAGCAGCACCATTAGGCAAGTTCGTCAGTTTTTCTACGTCCATTCTTGTTTAAATAATCTAAACATTCTCTAACATTTGGATTGCTCATTTGGATTACCTAGCTCGAGATATCTTATTAATGTATCATATCTGGTCATTGGTATTGCTATTTGTGTCGCATCGTTGGAATCCGGATTTACTATCACAAACTTGCAAGATTTCATAAATCACTTACATTTTCAATATATTTTAGTTTTTATTCAACGACTAGAAATAAAATATCTAAAACATATTTATTTTGTATCTCGCACCTTGGCTTTTTTACTACTCTAGACGATTGACTTGGCATCTAATTAAGGATTAAAAATTAGGTATTTTCCAACTAAAAACACTTGGACGAATGTTGTCAAGAAAAGAAACACCCCCTAGATTTCTTATAGTTACACAACATTATGTAACATGGCCTACCAACACTTAAATTTTCAAACGCGAGATATCAATATACTGTTTGCTTCTGAAATTGAGTCAGTTTTTATCGTTAAAAAATATTTTGCCGTTCATTGATATTTTTTGTCATTAAAAGACATATTCCGCAGTTTGTTTACATTTTTTACAAAAAAGGTACATACATTTGTCGTGAGAAACCCTATTTGCCGTGCTGAAAAATGACACTCCTTTAAAAAGGTCTCACAGAAAAGCGCCTAAAGTATGGACAGCGACTCCTTATGATCTGCGCGCTTGCAGAACAAAAGTCCTAGTTTACCATTACAGATTAAAAACAAAAGAAGATGAAAATATCAAAAATTCTACAAAAAAAGTTAATACAAATCTACACATCTATCGCTGCAATTCTAATTGTGTTTTAATCTATGACGCAGGATAACAATTAAAATAAGCCAAAAAACTGTTTGTTTATAGGTAGGCTTACCATAATTTTGAAATGTCAAACCGAGGCAAGAATTACTTTTGGAAATAAAATGTATATGTGTAGATATTTTTTCTATTAGAATATAATATGCTTTAGTCACATCATAAAATTTGGAGCATTTCATACCAAAATTTAATTTGCAGAACATTATTGCTCTTAGAGCGGAGGTGGCCGAGTGGATAAGGCGTATGCCTTCCACTCAGAAGTCCAGGGTTCAAGCCCAGGTTAGGCAGGGGATTTTTAAAAATACTCCGTCTCCCCGATTGCCGCACAGACAAGCCACTGGCTTTGTGCACATGGCAACACCCCCCCCCCCCCAAAAAAAAAAAAAAAAAAAAAAAACTAGTGAAGTCAAGTTAGCCAGAGATAGTGCGTTATCTCCAAACCTGTTGGAAATACAACTTGAATTTTCAGGATTATTTTTTAACGTTGTAAATTCAAAGCACTGAAACCTTTATACATAAAGAATGTACTTACTTATTTAATAAATATTCTCATTTGTTGAAATTATTAAATTGTTGTATCATAATACAAATTTAAGTACTTAAGTGAATGGTTCGAATTCATTACCAAAGAATTATACAACCCTGCAACCTTCAATTTGATGTATGATAGAAAATAGAAAAAACTTTTAAAAAAAGTTATAAATATTTTGCTAAAGCAGAACACCGTAATGTATATTCCATGTTCAGCTCAGAAGCCACACAATATAAGTACAATATCGTTATTAGTGGTTATCCGCCTACGAGCAAAACATTTCGCGTTAATAAATATATGACTACCTCAACTAATTACCTAAATTTCTGTATGATGGAAAGTTATACATAATTTTTGAAAAAGTTTATTAACATTTTAGTAGCGCAGCCGACCAAAATATCAATTCTCTCCACTCCCTACATAATATCGTGAGGGGGCTGGACCATGAGGGGACATGAGGGGGCTTCCCCCACCTAACAGCATTTAAAAGTAAAATTTCTAATTAATTGTCTATAATTTTGCATAGGAGAAAACGATATCAACTCTTTCTGTAGCAAAGATATGTAATTTGTACTGCAATACCCTCATAAATAATGGATAAAAATTATTGTGATTTAGGGGTTGTTTGCCACGGTGAACATCCAGTTTATGGGTAAATACAACGATCAATTTAGGTACTTACAATGAACCTAAGTTATACATACAACAATTTTGTTCAAAATAACAACATTCTTTTCCGTGGGTCTTCCTCGTAATATATTACAAGATAATTAGTAGATAATTAATGGAAATTATTGTGATTTGGGAGTTGTTTGGTTTGCTAGAGAACATGAAAAGGTGACTAACTAATTGAGATAATCTATATTTTGACGTATGGAATAACGTTATGCATATTTTTTTTTTTAAACACAGACAATTTTCGGCATCGTTTCACAATATGTTACTTTGGCAGTCGATTGTTACAAGAGATTTTTCCTCTGTGTACTGATCTAATTACTGATATAAAAGTTTGTTACGTATGGTAAACGGAGTCGCCTGTGTTTTTGTGAGATTAGAAAAAACATTGCAAAAACAACCACGATTAACTTGAATTACTAGAACCTAAATTGCTAAATTTATAAATAGTACGAGGTATAACTTTAAATTAAAAATTCTAAACCATATTCTTGGAATACTATATGTGTATTGTTACTGTTTTGTTTAGTTATCTTTGCTAGTTTTACTAAACTGCTACGCCTGGCTTTTCAACCAAATGATCGTCACGTACAAATGGAACGTGAAGTTTATAGTCATTCAGCCGCATATGATGAGTAATTTAAAATTTTGTTTGGAAAATAGCACTTTAATTTAGTTAAATCATAAAAATATTCTTACTGATTTTATCGAAAGCTTTGAAAAAGATTGTTTGGACAAATTTTAAATCTTCCTACAAACTACACAGGTTTAAAACGCCACAAAATGTGAAAAAGTGGGAATGTCCAGCCAAAACCGAGACGTCTGGTCATCTTTTGTATGGGAAGGGTGTCCATAAGTTCTATGCAATAAAAATTAATAACAAAATACAGAGGGGGGGCTGCTGACCCCCTTGCCCCCCCCCCCACCCCCAGGATACGCGCATGGACTATTAATAAACAGATATAGATGTTTATAAAAAAGCTGAAAAACCTGAAAAAAAATACGTAAATGTAGATTTAAGTTTCTTCAAACATTTTGAAAGTATAAACAGTCAAGAAAAATTATTTTTTTATTATTTTATTACGTGATAGGAACCACTTCTAACTTTCCATTTATAAAATCTATGACCCTCAATGTTATCATTATTTTCAGTCAATATTCAGTTGACTTTTTACTCGAGATTGATTGTTTTACTTGCAACAACGCCAAACGTGTCACAACAAACTGCAAGACAAGACCAAAGAATAAAATTGATTGAATTAAATTAAAAATTAAAGAAACAATGACATGAAATTAAAAAAAAATTATACAAACAAAAATGTAACTAAAAAAACAAAAAAATTAAATAAAAATGTAAATGATAATAATATTGTTAATAAAATTATAAACCCCTAACCACAACAAGTATTTTTGAAACCTAAATACGTATTTCAGCAACTATGTTGCCATCTTCAGTAGAAACTAAAAAAAAAGAAAAGAGAGATTAGCACTTCATAGTATCTTTAGTGGATATTGTCCAAGCAAATCACTAGTGGAAGTGACGTCCATGTTAAAAATTACCCTATATATACCCAATGTTGGTCACACCTCAGTGAATTTTGATCATTGAAGCGTAAAAAACATGTTTTAATTAAAGCAGGTCAAACAATGGCGAACTAGGTATAGGACCCCTGTCTGAATTTATTAATTTATCTCTATTCAAGTGAATAAAGATACTTTCCAAGCTGTTTAGTTCCCTATTATTTGACACAGCTTTTACAAGTTTTAAGTCATCTACAACTACTTTATGACCTGTGTCTAAAATATGTTGAGCCACACTAGATTTTTCAAAACGATTATATTTAAAATGAGCTACATGTTCTTAGTTAAAAAACCTAGTTAAAATTGTACTTCTAGTCTGGCCTACGTATTCTTTTTCACAGTCATGACATTTGATACAATATATACCAGATTTATCAAGTACATCTACCTTATCCTTTGGGTTTCCAAGAAGGTTTTTTATGCTATTATGAGTCGAATATGCTATACAGAGATTTTGTGATGTAAAAATACTTCTCAAACCCCTTGTATATGCACAATCGAACGGTATTTTAACATATTTCTTCTTTTCTACAACCAAAGTATTTAAAGTAGATATTTGATTTACATACATTTTTTGATTCTGCTTCTTAATCATTCTATCAACTATGTCCTCAGGGTACCCATTATGTATGACAACATTCGTAATAAACAATAATTCTTGCTGATATCTATCTGCGGACAATGGAAATTTCAATAACCTATTTACTAAACAACTAATAAAAGACAATTTTTGTTGAAAAGGATGCTGCGAATCATTAGGGATAAACCTGATTGTGTTAGTATCTTTCCGATACACGTCAATTTCTATTATATTTTTGCTATTCCTGACTACCAGAGTATCTAAAAATGGAAGTTGGCCGTTAACTTTTTGTTTTAGGTTTCTAAAATACTTGTTGTGGTTAGGGGTTTATAATTTTATTATTAAGTTCGCCACAGTCTCCAAAATATTGTCAATAATATTGTTGTTTACCTGTATTGCGTTGGCGCTGTCGGCGGATCAGGATTCGTACCATACTCGTGCGGCGACAGGATGGTGAACGCACCGGGCGACAGATACTTCAGCTTGAGTTCCTCTTCCAATCGTCTTGCTGCACGTTGACCGGCTCGATTTTCCGGCGATCTCATCCTGTCCATTCACAGTCAACGTCTACCGTCACATTTTCGAGACAACAGCACGCGCTCACTATTCTTCAGCCGACCGCGCGGTCACCTCCTTCCTCCGGCCACCTCATTACCACGCATCTCCCTGCAACCGACAAAATTACCTTAAACTCCACTCGAGGAAGACGTAACGAGACACATATACATAAGACGAGAAGGAAGAACCGGAGTGTCTTCTGCGAGATATCGTCTAATTTCGACAATAATAACACGCTAAAAATAGGGAAAAGACTAAAGAAGCGTGACACTCACATGCGCCAGTTGTCAACGTGTGTTGATGTAAATATAGAAAGGTATATAGAGAAAAGAGAATTGGATTATTCTATTTCCTGTTTGAGTGTGGATTAGGTGCTATATTGGGTGATTCTTAACAATATGGGTTCTTGTGACAAGTAATAAAAATACTGATTTTGAATCTTTTGTGCAATCTGTGCCAACTCATTTGCAGGTATTTTTATTTAGCTTATTTTGCTTTTGTTTTCCTTCTTTTTCATAAATGTGCCGATTTTGTCGTATACGTTTTTATTTGAGCGTTGCTCGGCTATATATTTCAGTTCTTTGTAGTTAACTTGTGTTCTGTCAAAATATTGAAGTATTCATCAATTTTAAAAACAAAATATTCTCATATCTATTGTATAAGTTTTGTTCAGGTTGCTTTTAGAGCGTCTTCTAGATTGGCGTTTTAGTTTTCTTAAATTTTTTGTGTAATACAGGTTGCGAACAAGATTTTCATGGAAGCGGATATCTCAGTAATGAATACTAGCACAATAACGGCACATGCAGGTAAACACAAAAAGAATTTCATAATAACTTTTAAGTATTTCTGAAACCGATTGAATATGAATGATATAAATTTCGTGCAGCGCGCACTACGTCATTCGTAACGGTAAATGGAAACGTAGTTGGGACAGTGGAAGATTATTTACTATTAGTACGATACGATCAGAATAATTACTTACACCCGCATCTTGTTCGACTGCCTCGCACCAAAACCTATAAGCGAGGGAAGCCAAAATGCGCAAAATATTGTTCATGCTTATTTCGGTCTTAAAAATTAACAAATAGTCGGAATACTATTAAATTCAAGGGATGTGTGTCACAGTAAATAAGGATTATTTGCATGCTAACTGCGTTGTCCTGCTAACATTCGTTTCTGGGATATCGGCTTCCATCGAAATCTTGTTGCAGTCCGAGCACTTGACTTGATTAGCAACATTAATTGTAATCTAAAACATACTCAAACGCCACGTCAAAGATAGCCACAACTCTGAAATGACTCATCAAACTACTCCTGAAACGTTTCTATAAAAGATGTATATAACTATCAAAATTGTCTGCTCTTAGGTTCAAACTTGAACGCGACACAACTGAAAAATTGTACCAAATTTTTACAAACTAGTTTACAATAGTTATTACATAAAATACATAAGAAATCATAAATTCCAATCGATAGACAAGGTTCCAAATTTCACTCGATCAAGAACTGACACTTTTGCAGTAAGAGGTTTAGAAGAAAAAAAAATAGTAATAATAATTTAAATTTTAAGATGTTATTTATTTTTAATTTTAAAATTGCACGTAGTGCATACATGTATATATGTAATTGTATGTAATTTTGCCTGTCATTTTTAATCGACTTCAATACTGTTATTATTTGTTAAAAAAACTGATGTTGAAAATCCGATCTCGATCAAATAGAATCTCATGCAGCTAAACTATTAGTTTTATATATAGTATGATAAAGTCATGTGTCTGGATATAATAATGAGTGTATTAATACTTTCTAAGACTTCAAAATTGTTCATGTATCGCAATTAATGTGTTTATAAACTTTTTCTAGGCGAATCAGGGCTAATTATAATAGTCTGATCTTTCTATTTATTTTGTTAATTATGTTAGTTTTGTCGCTACATTAATAATGAATGAGTTGCGATCGTAAAACTTCGATTTTATCGGTGCAATGAAGCACCTGAATTTTCTTGAACGCTCTCATTCTACCCATTATAGTAGTACTGTTATTTTCATTCCGTTCCGCCATGGTGATTGGTTTAGCATACGTAAAATAGAATTTTTAAGTTGTTGATTTTTGCTTTCAGGTATTATAACATGCATTAGATTCATTAGATAATGTACATATTAAATATGCAATAAGGCATATTAATTTTGATATACATTGACAAACACAATAAATTAAAGGAACGTTTTAAACCAATTTAAGAGCGCGGTCCAACAGCTGATCGACTGCGGCTTGGCTGTTTTTGATAAGTGGGGAAAAATCAGTCGAGAATTGGTCTTTGAGCGGGGTTGTCGACGTTTTCGCTAAAGCTAGTTTGGAACAAGATAGACTACGCCGACGTGCGGTCAACATTATACGATCTAACATCTGTTTCACGCTGTTTCAATTTATTTTTGCACACGTAATCAGGCTAGTGATTTTACAGTACTTACCAACATAACATGGTAACTCTAAAAATTACTGTGATAAATTGTTGACATAACCGGACATAACCTATGTTTAGAATTTGAGATATTTCTCATATATTTATATAACTTCAACATTTGTCTACGGTTTATGAAGTGATATCTGCAAAAACTCTCGTACTATGAATATGTAGAAAATTTAAACGTGTAAGGTTATGTGCCCATATACCTAAAATACTAAGGATTGTGTGTGTGAAGAAATACGTATGTTCTATCATAACACCCGTACTAATACTTTTGGTCACAGATTACTTTCTCTTGGTACGATGGATTATGCACTCCTTTCTCAGCTGATAATACACTTATGCCTATGCGTATAGCTAATGAAAAACTTACAAGTATGTATATATCGACCCATGCAACGAAGCCTATAGTAACTACATAGGGATTGCACTTGAGTTACGATAGTCTTCGTTGCATGGGTCGATATATATATATATTACACATACGTACATATATCAACAGCACAGGGATCTGATAACGTATAAAAAAAAAAAAAAAACACTTAATAAGTTATTCTTTATTTACCAATTTGTAATTCATATATTATTTATAAAAGACAATTAGATAACTTAGGCTTTATAATATTATATAGCTTTATTAATATAATATTATGTATAATGTCAACAGAAAATCACAAAAATTTTGATCCTCGCTATCATTAGTCTCGCATATGGGTCGTAATGCGTGTTCGGTTCTTCGGGGGTAATTTCAATAGAATCTGCGGTTTGTCGTCTTGAACATAAATTCTAACTTTGGGCCCACCCACACTTTGCACTTGAGAAGAAAAACATCTGGACTCATCTGGTTGACAAGGTGACAAGGTGTCCCATTATACAACATTTCTCATATAATAATGTCTTCCAGTAATATTACCAAGAAATTTGATGAAAAATCGGTAATCTTCAGCATACCTCGATGATTTTATTGTCGTCAGTTCATGGAAATAATGAAACTTAGTGATCACATCTCTTGTCTAGAAATCATTTTCGATCAACAAATAATACGTCAGGGTTTTGATTCTCCGTCATGTAATTTGAATCCAATTACAAAACCCGTAATGAGCTTCTACATCATACCATACTTGTAGCTTGAATTCTATGGTAGTAGAATGGATAAAACAGCACTGTTGATATCTATTTTCTGCTAGTTAACCTAAAAATTGGAGTTTTTAATAAAATAATATGTAGTATACTTCTTTAGGCACAAACCTGATTGATATCCGATAGAATAATAGCATGTTTCTCTAATCTCCTCATTTCGATTGGAATACTGCTTTGTGCGGTGTTTTCATTTTCAGATTATATCTGATTTGTAGGTTAGAGCTCTCCAAACAAATTGGCCAGTAAAATATAAATGTGAATTTTAGCCAGTTACATACTTTTTTTAACTATAGCCTTTTTTATGGGTACATGGTAGAAAGAGATAGACCAACATTACTATCTTCGTCTAATGATGTCTAGTTCTCAAGAACACCGTAGATGGCCACACTGTCTAGACTCGAATATGGATGGAAAAATTGGTAAAATACGACGCGGATTCAAGACCAGTGTGACTTTATTTCTTTTCATTTCTTTGAATTTTTTGAAATATTACATTGACGTAAAGTGAAACTACGGCGCAGTAGCGCCAAAAACATAATTCAGATGTTATTCGTAAAATCACGACATCCAATTATACGTCTATCTTTGAGCAGCTATTGTTTAAAATTGGGCTGGGGTATAATAAATATCGAGCAACTGCGATCAAGAATACTTCATTTAGATTGTTGTAATCTTATAATATGCTATCATTATTCAATAATAAACCCACACGGGCATTGAACAGTTTAAATAATTGGACCAATAGGGGACTACCAGAACAGTCCTGAAGTTAGGATGAACCAGCCTCTTAACTAAATTTTTCTGTTCAATATGTTTAGTAATATCTGAGAGGGATATGTTGTGAACATTGTACGTTTTGATGTACGACGTAAAATTCTTTTATTATACCTAGAAATTCCTAAAAATTCCCCACATGTAATAGTATAAACTTGTCCACATGTTCCCAAGAGTTGGGTACACACAAAAACTATCGGCTTAGCGCTGCAATGTGATTGAATGACTCTACGTGTAGAGTTTGTTTTTCGTTGCTTGACCATTTCTTACCTGCACAGGACGAGTTAAGTTGTCCTGTGTGTAGGAAAATGTTCTACCTATTTTAAACATTTGGAAATTGTTGTCAAAGACAATTAGACTCGCCCTAACTGCCCTCTCTCGTTTCGATAGTATTGACACCTGTGTTTGAAGGCTCATAACTTTAAAACTACTGAACAGAAAAAATATTATTTATTATTACATTTAAAAAATGTATGTAGAATACCCGATTTATGCAGTATTGAATGACAGCGCGTCTTTCTGATTTTTTTTCTCCTAAACCACTTACCACAAAAATTTCAGTCTCTATTCTTGTTGCATTTAGAGTCTATTCTATAGATTGGTGTTTTTGTTTTCTTCAGTTTTTATGTAATAAAGGTTGCGAACAACATTTTGATGGAAGCCGATATCTCAGTATCGAATGTTAGCAGGACAACGCAGTTAGCATGCAAATAATCCTTATTTACTGCGATACGCATCCCTTGAATTTAATAGCATCCCGATAATTAGTTAATTTTTAAGACCGAAATAAAGATGAAGAATATTTTGGGCAGTTTAGCTTCCCTTGGTTGTAGGTTTTGGTGCGAGGCAGTCGAACGAGATGCGGATATAATTAATTTTGTACATCTAAATTCATTATTTATGTTTAACTCACACTACTATTCAAAATTCCGCAATTAAATTGTTCTGATCGTATCGTACTAATAGTAAATAATTTTCCACTGTCTCAGCTACGTATCTATTTACCGTTACGATTGACGTAGTGCGTGCTGCACGAAATTTATATCATTCTTATTAAATCGCTTTAGAAATTCCTTAAAAATATTATTGAATTATTTTTCTACAGTCGCATTAAATAAAATATGCCGATTGTTTACGTGCATATACCGTTATCGTGCTGATATTCGTTACCGAGATATCCGGTTCCATGAAAATATTGTTTGCAACCTTTATTACACAAAAACTGAAGAAAACAAAATCGCCAATCTATAGAAGAGACTTTAAATGCAACCTGAACAAAGACTGAAATTTTTGTGGTAAATGGTTTTAAAGGAAAAAAATCGGAAAGACGAGCGTTAATTTAAAACTGCAAAAATCAGGTACTTTTTTCACTTCTCTCGCACTCATGTTGACACCGAGAGGCAAACAATTTTGACAGTCATACAAATTATGTAGAAATTATTTAAATATTTTCTGTTCAGTAGCTTTTGAGTTATGGACAATCAAACACAGGAGTCAATACTATCGAAACGAGAGAAGGCAGTTAGCGCGATTCTCTCGTACGGGGTCACATATGCAGCGTGAACGGGCAACTTTTTGCACAGAGCGATCGAGGCAAACATAACAAAAAACCAGTAAATGGATGTATCACCGACACTCTGCTTGAAAAATGCGAAATGGTGATATGAATATATGTACGTCTTTCCATTGACTGTAGATGCGTTTCTGCGAATGTAGAGAAAATGGTACAAATGTTCTAATAATCACTATGACAACTAAGAAACTGTTAAAGAAACTTAAGAAATTAATAAAGGCAACATTAGTAATCAGTACAATTACATATTAAAAATACAATGCCTAATATTTTTCTTTTACAGTAGTATTATTTCTCTTAAATCAGGAGAACCTGAGCGCTTGATGTGGCTGAAATGTTGATTAATCGAAATTATGTTGTTGCATGGTGTTTGATTAAAGAATAAAATAATAATTGGGGGTTCAGTGAAAAAAATTAAAGCAAAATCTCATTTGCACACAATTATTAAAAGTACTAAACTAATGATTGCTTAATATAAGGAGATATTTGGCGTAGAAAATTATGATAACAGACAAATAGGACATTTGGGATTATATTAGCAACTAGGCGGTTTTGTGCTGTTTTACTTTGATTCTATTATCAATACTAAGGAACAATATTTCGTGCTTCAAGCAGTTCAGATTAACATAAATAACCAACTTTTATATATTTATATGAAGATTGAAGTAGGAGAGGTTTTCTTTCAGGAACTTTAGGAAATAAACGCATTATAACGCATTATTATAAAACCCAGAAAGTGGATTTGTACTGCACATTTTGTGACTATCGCATTTGATGGCCCATAATTCTAAAATTACTGAACAGAAATTTTTTTAAAAACTATGTCGTACCGCTGAATCATTTCTACATATTTTAAACCAGATTTACCACAAAAATTTCAGTTTTCGTTCAGCTTGCATTTAGAGTATCTTCTACAGATTGGCGTTTTTGTTTTCTTCAGTTTTTACGTAATAAAGGTTGCGAACAAGATTTTGATGGAAGCGGATATCTCAGGAACGAATGTTAGCAGGACAACGCAGTTAGCATACAAATAATCCCTATTTACTGCGATATACATCCCTTGTATTTAATACCATTCCGACTACTTGTTATTTTTTCAGACCGAAATAAATATGAACAATATATTGCGCAGATCGGTTTCACTCACGTGTGTTTTGAATATTTTGACGGTTTCACTGAGTCGGTCTGAATCCGTTTTTGGTAAACGTCATTACCAAGAACTAATTCTACATCACAATTCATTGTACTACATTTAAATTGCACTACTATTCAAAATTCCGAAACTGTTCTAATCGTATAAACTAAATGATCTTGCTGGTACTGTTCCAGCTATGTCACCATTTCCCGTTATGATTGACATGAAATTCATAACATTCGTATAAATCTCTTCAAAAACTTACTTCCTTTTCTACAGCAGAATGAAATTAAATATGACGATTTACGTGCATATCCCGTTATCTTGCTAATATTCGTTACTGAGACATCTGTTTTCATCTTGTTTACAACCTTTATTACATAAAATTTGAAGAAAACAATAGTATATTATTCTATGAGCAAGTAATGTAAGCAATTTCTCACGAGAACGAAGTTTGCGGCACGAGCCGTAGGCGAGTGGTGCAAAGCGTTCGAGTGAGAAATTGCCATTACTTGCGAATGGAATACTATACTTTTTCTACGACCATGCAACGAAATTTTATAAATTAATTTTTGTGCATATAGGGACAGCTGTATGTCACTATGACGGTTTACAGGATTTTGACAGATTAAAATTGTTTGGTGCGCCTTGTCACTTAGCGACGTTGTCAATGCCTTGAAAATGTCGCTAAGCAGTGTATCAACAATTTGGAAATTAAAAATCCAGACCTGTGATTGGTTCTAAAGCCGTGAGGAATGAAATATTTCTCACTACTGGCGGGGTATGAGGAGCCAGGAATGAAATATTTGTCATGTGTGTGGGGAATGGTTAGTATTACTTATCATAAATTGCCATGATAATGAATGCATTCATCAATAGGAGTAGAAAAAAAATATTGATCGTCATAACTTATGTAAAAATGATTATGCGGTCTCAAACACAGGAGTTAATACTATCGAAACGAGATATGGCAGTTACGACGATTCTCTCCTGCGGGGTCAGATATTTAAAATACTGTATTACTACATACATTCCATACTATACAAAATACATTCTTCTATAAGTTTCTTAGTTAAAGATAGTAAAATATCTTAAAGTTACCTCAAATCTCAGCAGTAAAAACTTAAGTGATAACTCAGTGAAAATACAAATTTTAAACAAATTTAATTTCAATTTATTTTTATTTTGTGAATAAATGTTAAAATATCAGTTCTGAAATATTCAATCTTCAGTGAAAATATTGTCTACCTACAGTTGATTTTTCATTTGCTTGCCATTTACATTATAATAAAACCTTCCATTAGATGCAATAAGTTTATATAATGTATAATTTGTTGTGTTATTATAATTGCTATGCATCATTTCATCGAAAACATGTTTGTATGTTATTAATATTTAATCAAAATAAGTACCAACACGTAAACTTATCTTTAGCAGACAGAATTACATTGCAAGGTAGCTATAACTTTAATTAATTAAACATTAAGCCTATGAATGAAGACAGTATTAATATAATATATAAACCAACTGGAAATTATCGAACACGGTTACTCAAATACATAATAAATATGAGATATACATACATATATTGAGCGTCAAAGGACAACCTTTTGCGCAGAGCGACCTGGTTGAGGCGAAAATAACAACAAAAAAACAGTACATAAATGTATCACTGCTTGAAAACTCTGAAATTATAATAAAGAGGATGGATAATATAATTTAGTTCCTGATCATTTAATATTTTGAAAAGGTGCCTAAACACTATATCACTGTTATTATATATTATTATATATTATTATATATTTTTTTTTATGTTGCCGTGCAAAATTTCGCCCTGGGAAATTCAAGAAATTGCGGTTTTGGGAAGCGCAAATATTTTGAGGAGAGTTTTATCATAAAGAACCCTAAATTTGCTGCTTAATATTTCATCTTTACCTTCTTTGAATGTATATTGTCTATTAATAAATGTGTGTCTGTGTGTGTGTATGTGAGTGTGTGTGTGTGTTTTTAATGACCTTTGCACAAGGCTGCAAGGGTTTTCTGCAGTTTTCCTTTGCTTTGCAAAGAAAAATGAAATTTTTCTTTGCAAAGCATAAATGGCCTTGTGTTTTTCAAAATTGGGTAGAGCTGCAGTGATACCCGCAAAGGGAGTACCCTAGGCTTCAGCGAAGCTCGGTACTACCAATTTGCCCTGATCCTCTTTATTACTTTTCAAAATTATTAGTGTAAGTTTAGTATTTATATGTTATATCTAAATTATATTATCTAGGTTTCAAATATTTAATGAGATGTATCAGAGATTTTCAATAATAATAATAATAATAATAATAATAATACTAATAATAATCCACGCCTTAACATTCCCCAACAGCTTTCGCCACTACGGGGGCATCGGCAGGCCCGAATTATCATTATTATGGCCCGCGTCTGTGGCACGTCTTAAGTTGTTTGGTTTTCAGCATTCGCCGTGGAGTAAAGTAAAGGAAAACCACAGAAAAACCTTTACTCTGAAAGCAGGGCGTGGGGTTCGAACCCACGACCTGCACACTGATAGCCAAGCGCGCCACCACTCGGCCACTGTCTGGCTAAAATAAAATAAATAAACAGTATAAAGGCCCTAGCAAGACATAAAGCTCCCCCAAAACGAAATGCTGATTTTTTAAATTTATCGAAACAGTCATATTTTTAATATAAGTCGTAAACAAATCATAACTCTATAAATAACCTAAGAAATTTTATGCAACTTGCTACGATTGTTTATTATGCATCAGTAAACAGCATAAAAGTCCTACCAAAACATAAAGCACCCTCAAAAGGAAATGCTGATTTTTTAAATTTATCGGAACAGCCATATTTTCAATATAAATCGTAAACAAATCACAACTCTAAAAATAACCTAAGAATTTTTATGAAACTTGCTACGATTGTTTATGATGCATCAATAAACAGTATAAAGGCCCTACCAAGACATAAAACTCCCTCAAAACGAAATGCTGATTTTTTGAATTTATCGAAACAGCCATATTTTCAATATAAATCGTAAACAAATCACAATATAAGTTCAGTATAATCGCTCTTGTTCTCAGAGTGTCCTACATTAGTTCACAATAATAGTATTGTCGTATAAAACTAATCCGCATACCAGGTAACTAACAAAGCAGTGTATACCAGATAAATTAAGATTACATTGCAAAGTTAACAACAACTTACTAACTATCTAATACAATTTCTGTATGCAAGAATGTAAGAATGCAAATATTTTATCTCAAAGTAGGTAGAGGAATTTTGTTTTTAATTGACAGCCTATTTATTGAGAAATTTCATCCACATTTCAATTATTATATAGTACAATTTTTTCGCAATTATTTCAATTAGAATAATACCTTCGCAAAACAAAATTTAATTGGATTAATTAAAATAATTCGTTTGTGTTGCTTGTTAAAAGCAGTTTCTAATAGAACAATAGTTAAGTAAGCTTAAATTCCGCACACTTTTACTTTTGAAAATTACAATAACATTAATATTTCAATAATAAACCACTAATTTAATTGACAGAAAGTGAAAAAGTTAGGTTAAAAATAGCTTACCTACTTTATATTTATTTATTTTTTTGCCCTGTCTGGACGGAGTGCACACTAAAATTGCAGTGATTATTTCTGCAAGGTGCAAAGCTTCATATCACAGTACACCAAGAAGTATGTTCGAGGTGCATCAAACTGCAACTGTGTAGTCGTATCTACTAGCTACATACGAACACTACTTGTTGGTAAAGTTTTCCCAAAACAACTGGATCACGACACGGCGTTGTGCGTACCGCTCCAGAATTAGAAACTGCAATTACTTAGCGGAGATCTTGGGAAACGTAATAATCTTCAATAATTAGTCACAATCGCTGGCCACACACGTAAACATTGTGAAGGAAGCGTGTATGTGTGTGTGTGTGTGTGTGTGTGTGTATACAATACATATATGGCTCCGACAAATACGTATGTTGGATAGATCGTGAAGTAGATCGTGAAAATGCTGCAACTAATGGTAGACGATTACTTATGTGTTGTCAAGAAAGCGCCAAATTGCATACATCTAGTATAATGCAATTAGATTGTAATTATATTATTGTTCTCGTATGGTGCAAAAAAAGAGAGTTTAGTTTCTGTTATACCGTTTATTTTATGCGTTGTATTCGTATTTATACTTTTGAGGCTTTGTACAAAGAACACGTTAGAATTAAAGTACAATTATGTCATAATCTTCTATTTGTTTCTTCAGTTATTGTATTTTTGAGAAATTAAGAAATTGGTAATCTAAAAAGTGTTCTCAGATCTACACTCAAACGTTTATTGATTATTATTGATTATTTTCATTTAGTTTATTGAGAGTTTATTGTAGAATAAGCTGTTTGGTACAATGTTTGTATCTGATTATTTTGTTTAATTATGATAAATTATATCCGAATAAACCAAAGTGATGTATTTCGGGTAAAAAAGAAAGTAGGTTTTTGGTGGATAATACTATTATTATATAGTATTTTTATTTAACTTAACTCCCACATTACATGGACTCTACTGTTATCGATCGTAATTTAAATAAATAATAGTCGTATACAAGAACTAAATATAATAATAGCAGAACAATATTAGTAATTACAATGCACGTCTTATCTTTATCGCAAACTAGCTAAGAATGACCAATCGCGCCCCGGAGGACGATACAATACTCCATTATCAGAAAAACAGTCCACCAGTTAGTGAACGTTGGGCAGGTATACGAAACAAGTTTTTCGCCGGCATCAGCGGAGACTCAAGGCCTGGATGTCGCTTACACTAATGAATTCAGTTGTGTATATTTTTACGATGCTATTTACTTAGAAAATATTTCTTATTCTCAATCAGATAGTCTGAGATAAGATGGTATAGAAATCAACTGAAAAGAATATATTAGGAGAGACGGTAACGAATAACAGCACGATAACGGAATATGCACGTAAACAATCGTCATATTTTATTTAATACGACTGTAGAAAAATAATTGCATAATAATTTTTACTTTATCATACGCAGTTTGTAAAGTATTGTAATCGTGCCGAAAATTTTTTTTGAGATTTTAGCGGAAGTATGTCCTTTTGGGTCCCCTGAACATATTTGACGAAGGTACAAAAAAATGTCTGTGTGTGTGTGTGTGTGCATGTGTGTGTGTGTATGTGTGTATGTGTGTGTGTGTGTGTGTGTGTGTGTGTACCCAATTTTTGTTAATTCATTTCCGGAGAAACTACTAAAGGTATCGGCACGGAACTTCATATTTAGAAGTTTCATGACCAAACTTAGAGTTGAAAAGCTTTTGGTTCAAAACGATCCAAAGGAACAGGGTGTTTACTCTAAGCCTTTTTCAAGGATTTCAGAAATGAGCCGCCATTTCTGTAATTTCGTCAAAATAGATAAATAATAAATTAAAGCAGTGGAAATTTTGAATAATTTATGCCTATGACATTTTTTGGTAAAATTAATAGTTTAGCTGCAAGAGCAAATTCTATTTGATCGAGATCGGTCGCATCTGCATTGATCTAATACTATATAGTGACCCAGGATTTGCAAATTTTTCAGTCTAATGACAGTACCGGTAGTGTCAAATGCTGACAGTACCGGTAGTGTCAAATGCTGATGCTTTGACATTATCTCACAATTAATATTGACCGTAGTTAATAGTATCAAAAGATCTCATATTGTGATACCGTGTATACAGTCCTTGCCTGATGGCGTCGGATAGGCAGCGTGTTGAGCGTGTCCAAAATACATGTGTTCTGTTTGTTTTTGGTTTGACGAAGTATGATCATGCATCGAATGGGCTGGGCGACTTGGGGTGGTTGAACATGGATAACACTAGGGTGTTGCATGCAGCAATATTGTATCATAAGTTGCTATCCACTAGGATCCCACAAGCGGAAGATATGCTGTAGAACGTATGTCCATAACCTTAATTTAAGATTCGGGGGTTTGTTTGCTCCACCTGCCCATCGTACTGAGCTGTATAAACGGCCATTCTCGTACCAGGGCAGCCACATATACAATAGTCTCAGGGAAGATATGAAAAATTTATCGTTAAACAGTTTTGGGGGAAAGGTGAAGCGTTGGCTGTTTGCTCAACAGGGGGGACTTTAGGCATCGTAAGCACATTGGAGGCTTTTTAATTTTTATTTTTTATGGGCAGGTGCGATGTTTTGTTGAGTTGGATTTGCTGCAATTACGTGTAATTAGACTCTAGAGTAATTTTGTTGTTTGTTTTTGTTTTGATAAGTTCTCGGAATTATTTTTATATTATTGCTACAATTATGGCTTAGTTCTAGTTTGCGTAAGGGGTTGAGTGGAAGAGTAAGGCAATTTGGAAACAAGTATGCTGAACTGCGCCCTAAATATAAATAATATTTTGTTGCAATTAATATTGTCTTATTTTAATAAAGGAATTATTTATTTATTTAGTTATTTATTTATCTGTTAAGTCCTGGCTAACTAGTTTTATTTTAATGCAGACACGATTGATCTCAATTAAGTAGATTCTCATGCAGCTAAACAATTAATTTTATATATTGTATGATAAAGTCATGTGCCTGGCCACATCAGATTTTTTTAAATGTAATAATAAATAATATTTTTTCTGTTCAGTAGTTTTAGAGTAATGGGCCTTCAAACACAGGTGTCAATACTATCGAAACGAGAGAGGGCAGTTAGGGCGAGTCTAATTGTCTTTGACAACAATTTCCAAATGTTTAAAATAGGTAGAACATTTTCCTACACACAGGACAACTTAACTCGTCCTGTGCAGGTAAGAAATGGTCAAGCAACGAAAAACAAACTCTACACGTAGAGTCATTCAATCACATTGCAGCGCTTCGCCGATAGTTTTTGTGTGTACCCAACTCTTGGGAACATGTGGACAAGTTTATACTATTACATGTGGGCGAATTTTTAGGAATTTCTAGGTATAATAAAAGAATTTTACGTCGTACATCAAAACGTACAATGTTCACAACATATCCCTCTCAGATATTACTAAAGATATTGAACAGAAATATTTAGTTAAATTGGTTTAAAACGTTCCTTTAATTTATTGTGTTTGTCAATGTATATCAAAATTAATATGCCGTATTTCATATTTAATATGTACATTATCTAATGAATCTAACGCATGTTATAATACCTGAAAGCAAAAATCAACAACTTAAAAACTCTATTTTACGTATGCTAAACCAATCACCATGGCGGAACGGAATGAAAATAACAGTACTACTATAATGGGTAGAATGAGAGCGTTCAAGAAAATTCAGGTGCTTCATTGCACCGATAAAATCGAAGTTTTACGATCGCAACTCATTCATTATTAATGTAGCGACAAAACTAACATAATTAACAAAATAATTAGAAAGATCAGACGATTATAATTAGCCCTGATTCGCGCCTAGAAAAAGTTTATTAACACATTAATTGCGATACATGAACAATTTTGAAGTCTTAGAAAGTATTAATACACTCATTATAATATCCAGGCACATGACTTTATCATACTATATATAAAACTAATAGTTTAGCTGCATGAGATTCTATTTGATCGAGATCGGATTTTCAACATCAGTTTTTTTTAACAAATAATAACAGTATTGGAGTCGATTAAAAATGACAGGCAAAATTACATATAATTACATATACAGGGTCCTGCAACTAAGCTCCCGTCTTCTGTAGCTCACTTACTCATTAAGCTAAGAGTTTGACATTTTGCAAGCGTACCCTGTACTTCAAGGTACAATTCAAGAAATTATTTTTTATTATACAGGGTGTTCCAAAAATGTGCAACGCCACGGTAATATATTTTTATAAATTGCATGCTATACATTTTTCTACACATTTGGAAGCCTTTTATGGTTGCCTACATATCACCAAAATTTTATTGAAGTCGGTTGAGTGACCGCAGCGGAAAAGATTAAAAACCAAAAAAAATTGATTTTGCTTCGTAGGCTTTAAAAATCAATAAAAACCACAAAATGCACCTCGTTAATAAAATTTTGAGACGTGCTTATTAAGGTAGATGTAATAGTCTCGTTAACCAAGTGACATTGATCCAAATTATACAGGATGACCAAAATCGAGTGTCAAACTTATCAAACTTCAAAGCGCGCTATTGTTCTTATTTTAAATTGGAACACATAATTTTTTTTAGGTGAAACGATGCGGAATTAAAGAATAAATATTGTTTCTGAATACAACCCCATCACAATTCCCAATATTTTAAAAGCTATTCGCCAAAAACTCATTTTTCAACGTTTCCAATTGCAATTTTAGGTAACAAATATCGTACGTGGCGTTGAAAAACAATTTATTGCATAAAATATAACGCAGAGAGGTATTTTAGATTTTACTGTACTTAATTAAGAAGTTATTCAATTGCTAAATTTACTGCAAAATTTACCTATAGCCACATTTCCGTCCTTACCACTATAGGTAAATTATGCAGTAAATTTAGCATTTGAATAACTACTTAATTAAGTACACTCAAATCTAAAATACGTCTATTATTTTGTATGAAATAAATTGTTTTTCAAAGGCACGTACGATATTTATTATCTAAAATTGCCGTTGGAAACGTTGAATAATGAGTTTTTGGCGAATAAGTTTTAAAATATTGGGAATTGTTATGGGGTTGTATTTAGAAACAATGTTAATTTTTTAATTCTGCATCATTTCAGATAAAAAAATTATGGGTTCCAATTTAAAATAAGAACAATAACACGCTTTGAAGTTTGACAAGTTTGACACTCGATTTTCGTCACCCTGTATAATTTGGATCAATGTCACTTGGTTAACGAGACTATTACATCTAACTTAATCAGCTCGTCGCAAAATTTTATTAACGAGGTGCATTTTGTGGTTTTTATTGATTTTTAAAGCCTACGATGCAAAATCAATTTTTTTTGGTTTTAATTTTTTTCCGCTGCGGTCACTCAACCGATTTCAATAAAATTTTGGTGATATGTAGGCAATCATAAAAGGCTTCCAAATGTGTAGAAAAATATATAGCATGCAATTTAAAAAAATATATTACCATGGCGTTGCACATTTTTGGAACACCCTGTATAATAAAAAATAATTTCTTCAATTGTACTTTGAAGTACAGGGTAAGCCTGCAAAATGTCAAACTCTTAGCTTAACGAGTAAGTGAGTTACAGAAGACGGGAGCTTAGTTGCAGGACCCTGTATACATGTATGCACTGCGTGCAATTTTAAAATAAAAAATAAATAACATCTTAAAAATTAAATTATTATTATTACTATTTTTTTTCTTCAAACCTCTTACTGCAAAAGTGTCAGATCTTGATCGAGTAAAATTTGGAACCTTGTCTATTGATTGGCATTTATGATTTCTTATGTCATTTATGTAATAACTATTGTAAACTAGTTTGTAAAAATTTGGTACAATTTTTCACTGGTGTCGCGTTCAAGTTTTTTCTGTGATTGGCAAACTTGAAACACTTTTTGTCTCAAATTTTATATTTTCAACTGTATATCTCGAAACGCACTTGTCTGCTGTTTGACAATAATAAAATGTAAAAATATCAATAATAAAACTTAATCAAAACCCAATTTTTCGGTCCTCTCAGTTTAATCTACTTCTAACAAATAGGTAGGTTCTTTACAATGTACAGAAAGAAAAGTTGAAACTTGCTCAAATATTACCAAAGTTATTCCACATAAACATCTTAAAATAAAAACCCAACATTTAATAGACAGTTTAAACTGTTCTATTTTGCCTATACTAAACAAAATCCGCCGTGGTGGAACGGAATGAAAATAACAGTACTGTACTTACTATAGGTAAAATGAGAACGTTCAAAAGCATTCAGGTGCTTGCATTGCACCTATAAAACCTATGTTTTACGATTGCAGTTTATGCCTTATTAATGTAGCGAGAAAACTAACATAATTAACAATATAATTAGAAAGATCAGAAGATTGCAATTAACCCTGATTCGCATAGAAAACGTTTATAAATATACAATAATTACGATACATAAACAATTTTGAAAACTTAGAAAGTATTAGTATGCTCATTATTACCTTATATGGTTATTCTGTATTACTAAATTTAATACTAGACATACTTTGCCCTTTTTTTGTTTTAGCAATTAACTAACTTCGTGACAAGTGAATTATTGCTTGTACACCTAATGATATGACTGTAAATTCCTACTACTTTGTGCGTACTTCCGCCTTGACGTTTCAAACCGTAAATAAGTGCCCGTAATACACATTCATCACGTGAAAAAATAACAACTAAGAAGAGAAAGAAACTCGAGATAAAACGTCCGGCATTAAGCAGACCGTCTACTATCTCGTCTAATTAAAAAAGTAACCAAACCGAAATAAATACCGAGTTAATTTTTGTCGTTTTGTGTGTCACCGATGTTGATGCTCACTTATTTTTGGACGGCCCGAAAATCTCGACGGGATACTTTCAAGTGCGACAGAGACCTTTTAAATATAGAACGCCGCTCTCAAATTTGTATCGGTAGTGGAGTTCATTTATCCGGTTGTTTGTAAACAGGGCCGTTGAACGCGTTATTGAAGCGCACTCTACAAAAATACCAATGTTGCAGACGTAAGGATTTTTTTCTAAACGTATTATCGCCAACAAAAACATTTGGTTCTTCTTTTTTGATTAATTGAAATCGTACCTAACTGATGGATTGTTTAAATTCAAGCGAGAGAGGTTTTATCACCACATAAGGCAGTGGTTCTTAACCGGTGCCAGGGCCGGCCCTAGCGTTTTTGCCGCCGTAGGCAAATCTCGATAGTGCCGCCCCCCCTGATGATTGATTAATTACTTTTATAACAAACCAGCTGCAAATGATTGAAATAATTATTATCAAATAATAAATTCATGCATCATGAGTCCTTGCGTGTATTATTTTTTATTATATTTTGCAGGACGCGTTAGTAATGTAGCGAAAACAAACATCCTAAACACTACGTACCAAGATATTATTTTCTTGTCGAAAGTAAAACGTATTAAGAATTCTATAGCGCGAAAACTATTTCTTGCAGGCATAAGAATGTATATTTCACCGGTGCATTCATGCGGCATTAATATGTTTACCTCAAATACTCTGCTCAATATCGGCGTAGAAAGTATTTTTAAGGCCATAGAACTACAAGTTTTTGTCGGGACAGCCGATGCGTTCGAGACCTTGCAACGTGTTTGCTAGTCCAGATGTGCGATGTTTTAAATCGACATTAAATGCTCATATTTTCCGTACTTTCGGTACAAATATTTGACAGTGTATATCTCGCAGTGCAATTTGCTTAGATTAATAGGATAATAATAATACTCGAAAACAAAAGACGATATCTAATTTTGGTTTTCACCATTGAGTTCCTCTCAAAAAAAGACGATCCTATTCATTTTTTATATCTCTTATAGTTACAGAGATCTCCTATAGTAACATCGAATTTGCCCCACCTGTACATACTTAATTAATTACATACAAAATAGCAGATCAATTGATCGATCAATTGAGTGAAATTTGTTATGAACTACTTGCATCAAATATCTTCGAAAGTATTAGCTTAGCAGAACAAAATGTACACCATATTAAAGATGAAAACAATTAGTTAGAAATATTGAAAGATGTAGATTTGGGAGAAGGTTAACAAACGGGTTTTCAGAATCGAAATATTATCTCAATATCTACACTGTTAAGTCATCTGTCATCAGTAAACTTCTGTCGTTTTTGACATAATATCTCCCTTCTTTACATTTTCCCAAATTTAAATCTTTCAATATTTTAAGTAATTCTTTGTTTATCATGTACCCAAATCTTCATCAAAATTTTATCTTTAATATGATGTGTAGTTTGTTCTGCTAAGAGTAATATTTTCAGAGATATTGATGCAAGCATTTCATGGGGAATTTTTTAATCACTGATAGTTTTTAATTAATTTTAATAATAATATCATCAAAGACCTAGCACATTTTAATATTATTCTTATAGGCGGGCAAATTATGTGTCTACCCAAATAAAAATTAACTAGCTTACCATTTCGGCAGCAAATGCTAAAACGTTAAGATGGAGTAATCGCCAACTTTTAAAGCGGGTTCTATATCTTTGGAATGTGCCAGTAAACCATTTTTATTTATAACATTTTCTTTAAGTTTGTGGATATCCCATAAAAACTCAAAAGGATCGTTAGGATTATTTTAGATTTCTCTTTTGATTTTTGTATAGGATCACTACACTACAGTACAGTTTGATATTATTTTTCCTAATTGATCATATTATTTTTCCTAATTGATCCTAATTCTTTATAAAAGCTAATGAGCTATTTTATTTAAGTATGTCTATTATTGGCTGCTATGCATCTTAAAATATAGGGATGGCCTGAAGCCTGTCAATTCCGATTGTATTTGATTGTATTTTACTATTCCTTTATTTTCTAGATTCAGGCAATATTTTAGAGTCTTTTTTATTGTAGTGCAGTTGGTTTTGCCGCCCCTAAACTTTGCCGCCGTAGGCAGTTGCCTACCTTGCCTACCGCCTAGGGCCGGCTCTGCCGGTGCTCCGCGGAACACTGGTGCCCCGCGAGCTTGTTGCAAGTGCTCCGCAAAATTATAAAAGCCAAAGTTGTTGACTCATTTACCGTATGTGATTGAAATAATAGTATTTGTATTTGTATATTATTAACGTACAAAACATTCTAACTTCAACAAAACTAATAATTATAGTATATTATTATATTATAATACAAGAAGACACCCAAAATAAGAGATGGAGCAGGGCAGAAAGACCTAGGTAGCCCGTTCGAACACCAAACGAACATGATAAAATGAAACTAATTGTGTAATAAACCTGTCCAAAGTTGGATGTTGGAATAAAGATCATTACTACTACTATAATATAAGTTTTAGAAGACAAAAATTGGCGCACGAGTTGTTTTGTTATATACTATTTTTTCTACCTTGCGAAATTAATTTTACATAAATTTCGAAAAATGCGATTGTTATCTTACAATTGAAAGTCATTTTGTATTCAACAGTTCGTAGTTAGTGTAAAATTGACAACTACGACTGAGGCGAACCAATAGCGATTGAGATGTCAGCCTTATTTGATACTTGATGTCAATATCATAAACTTTTGGAAAACCAAAAGTTACTAAAAGTTTGTGATCTAGTGTTTTCATAATGACACCGAAAGCGGTTTCGTTATGGGTTTATAACGAACGCAAAGTAAAAAAAAAACATTTGCAATTTTCAAATAGTAATAAATATGAATAAAATAAATAAAGAATTTAGAACATAATACAACTAAAATAAAAATGGGTATAGCACTGCAACACATGCCACATAAAAAGTTCTGAAAATATGTAATCATTTTGAAATATATTTCCTAAAATAAAGATAATAAATAAGATGTTTCGATAATATATATTTTTGCCCTCATCGACATATCATCCACATGTTATGTGCGGATTTATTAAGCCTTAGATTAGTATAAATTTGTATTAAAAATGAGCGTATCAAAACTACTTGAGTAGGTGGTACGTAACTGCTAATATAAAGAATCTAGCCAAATTCCTAAATATTTGACAAACTAAGGTTTTCAAAGTTTTATTATATTTAAATTTATATTACCGCGAACATGTCAGATGCTTGGAGGAACTATCACAATATACCAAATAGGTGGCGGCATTTATAACCACAACTGACAGTTCACGAACAAAATTTTGTGGGGCCAGAAAATCAAAACATACACAGTACACACACACAAAATGTGGAATTATGTGAATACGGGCAAAAAGAAAACTTCAGAAGCAATTCGGTACATCGAGAGTGCTTTTTCCCTCAAACATTCAAGAGTTGGTTTGTAGAAATTAATGCCAAAATTCCCGTTATGTTATAAATTTATACAGAAATATACCTTTTTCTTTTCTGTATCAGACTAATGATTTTCGCCGCAAACTTTCGAGTATTCATTTTTTCAATTCAGTGAAAAGTTAGAGCTGATAAAAATATCAATAAAACCGTATTTGAAAAAGCTACAATTTCTTAAGGAATTGAGAAAACCAATAAGTCAATATGAACCTTTTTACTCGAAATAACATTTAGATTTTGGAAGAAAATCTGTATAAAGTTTTAAGTGGATTTTGTTTTGTTACTTAAATTTATTTACTTTTTATTGTTGTAAGGGGTATTGATTATGTTATATTATCATTTTCGCATTGTTTGATATGTATTTTATCTTTTATTTTTCTTTGTTTGTTAACATTTCAAACGGCTGTAACTTCTTAAGGAATAGAAAAAACAGACCAAATAAAACATTATACTCAGAATGATATTTGATTTCTAAAAATTAATTCTGCTGAAAAAAATGTTGACTATTAATATATTTATATTTTTTCTAATTAATGTTATTTTGTAACTGTTATTTAATCATCGTTTTAATTTTGAGTAAAAGTTATGTCAATGTTTTTGGTGCTCCGCGAATTTTTCCTATGATCAAAAGTGCTCCCTGACTTCAAAAAGGTTAAGAACCACTGACATAAGGACTCAAGTCTGGTGTACCGCAAGATAGAGTTTTAGGACCGGATATTTACCTAATTATTCTAGTTTTGTTGTCATTTAGTTAGGGTCCAAAGGAACTGGATGTTTACTCTTAGCATTTTTAACGACTTTGCAAATTTTCCATGACATTTTTTGTAAAATTAATAGTTTAGATGCACGAGCAAATTCTATTTGATCGATATCGGTCGTGTCTGCATTAATATAAAACTAGTTAACCAGGATTTGACAGATATTTTTATTTATTTATGACAACAGGTAGTGTCAAACGGTGATGTTTTTACAATACCTACTCTCAATAGTATCTGTCACATCCTGGATAAGTAGTTTTATTTTAATGCAGACACGACCCAGCTCGATCAAATTTAATGCAGCTAAACTATTATTTTTATATATAGTATGATAAAGTCATGTGCCTGGCCATATCAGATATTTTATAGAACCAGGAAAAACATTAAAAAATAGATTCACCTTCGACTGACTACACGTGTACAAAACAGTACAGCAAATGTAAATATTTTAGTTTCCTTTTGCCCTGAACTTTCTGAAAATCTAATGATCAACAAGGAAATTTATTAAGTCATAACCAATATTGAAGATCGGAAATATGTGTTTTTGTGTCCCTTGAACATTTTTGACCAAGGTAAACTGTCTGAGAAAATAAAAATGTCAATTATTAATAAAAAAAAAATGCCCAGTATATACAATGGAGAAGGTGATTATAATTTCGTATTTGAAGACCTCTAATTTTTCTAAATATATATTACCAATAACATATTTGCATTTTAGGTTTAAGACAATCCAAAGGCTATTATGAAGAATTACATTTTCTCCAAAGTTAATAATACAAATCTTTCCCATTAGTGTCCAACATTGAAACGCAAAATCATCGTTCATTATTTGAATTACTTTGATGTATAAAGAAAACGAACTGGGCCGTTTAAATTAATTGGCAAGTGGGTTAATTAACCTTGAAAAGGATGAATGCGAATTGGCGAGTTGGGCTAAACCACCTCACTGAATGGAGCGGAACAGGGTGCTGCATAAATTACCCCCCGTAGAAAATCGATCCCCCCTCCTAATGGCTACTAATTGACCATCTGACGGCCGCATGAAGAATTAACATGATTCTTTTTTTGTGCTAAAAAGACCGCCCTACTACTTCTAAAATAAAGAAAGAAAAACCAAGTTCGAAGTTCTTTGAAAATAAAAATTTTTAGGTAAAATTTATTTTTGGGGGATTGAAATTTGTGAAGAAATGTCATACATAACTCTGCAAATAAATAGTAGAGAAATTACTTAATTGTTAAACACTGGTAAAAAATAATTAGAGGATCATTTTTTCGAAATGATGATTTGCAGTTGGTTTGTTATAAAAGTAATTAATCAATTGAGCTACTATTTTCGTAAGTATGTAATTAATAAAGTATGTACAGGTGGGCCAAATTCGATGTTACTATAGGAGATATCGGTAACTATAAGAGATATCGAAAAATGTGTAAGATCCTCTTTTTTTGAGAGAAACTCAATGGTGAAAACCAAAATTAGCTATCGTCTTTTGTTTTCGAGGATTATCATCCTACTAATCTAAGCACATTGCACTGCGAGATATGCACTATCAAATATTTGTACCGAACATATAAACATTTAATGCCGATTCTTAACATCGCACATGTGGACTTGCAAACACGTTGCAAGGTCTCGAACGCATCGGCTGGCTCGACAAAAACTTGTAGTGCTGTGGCAGTAAACATACCTTCTACGCCGATATTGGGCAGACTATTTGAGGTGAACATATTAATGCCACATGAATGCACCGGTGAAAAATACATTCTTATGTCTGCAAGAAATAGTTTTCGCGCTATAGAATTCTTAATACGTTTTACTTTCGACAAGAAAATAATATCTTGGTACGTAGTGTGTAGGATATTTGTTTTCGCTACATTACTAACGCGTCTTGCAAAATATAATAAAAAATAATGCAAGGACTCATCATTCATGAATTTATTATTTGATAATAATTATTTCAATCATTTGCAGTTGGTTTGTTATAAAAGTAATTAATCAATCAATCAGGGGGGCGGCACTATTGAGATTTGCCTACGGCGGCAAAAGCGCTAGGGCCGGCCCTGACGGTCCTTGCCTAACGGCGTCGGATAGGCAGCGTGTTCAGCGTGTCCAAAATGCATGTGTTCTGTTTGTTTTTGGTTCGAGGAAGTATGATCATGTATCGAATGGGCTGGGCGACCTGGGGTGGTTGAACATGGATAACACTAGGGTGTTGCATGCAATATTATATCATAAGTTGCTATCCAAGACGATCCCACAATACCTCATGCAGAAGATACGCTGTAGAACGGATGTCCATAAACTTAATTTAAAATTCAGGGGTTTGTTTGCTCCACCTGCCCATCGCGCTGAGATGTATAAAAGGTCATTCTCTTACCAGGTCAGTCACATATAGAAAGGTCTCAGGGAAGATATGAAAAATCTATCGTTAAACAGTTTTGGGGGAAAGGTGAAGTGTTGTCTGTTTGCTCAACAGGGGGGACTTTAGGAATTGACCGCACATCGAAGGCTGTTTTAAATTTTATTTTTTACGGCCATGTGCGATGTTTTGTTGAGTTGGATTTTCTGCAATTACGTGTAATTAGACTCTAGAGTAAATTTTTTGATTGTTCTTATTTTGATAAGTTCTCGGAATTATTGTTATATTATTGGTACAATTATGTCTTAGTTCTTGTTTGCGTAAGGGGTTGAGTGGAAGAGCAAGGCAATTTGGAAACAAGTGTGCTGATCTCCGCCCTAAATATAAATATCATTGTGTTGCATTTAATATTGTTTTATGTCAATAAAGGAATCATTTATTTATTTAATTATTTATTTATCTGTCAAATCCTGGTTAACTAGTTTTATTTTAATGCAGACACGACTGATCTCAATCACATAGATTATCATTTATCATCTATTTATTTATCTGTCAAATCCTGGTTAACTAGTTTTATTTTAATGCAGACACGACTGATCTCAATCACATAGATTATCATTTATCATCTATTTATTTATCTGTCAAATCCTGGTTAACTAGTTTTATTTTAATGCAGACACGACTGATCTCAATCACATAGATTATCATGCAGCTAAACTATTAATTTTATATATTGTATGATAAAGTCATCTGCTGGCCGCATCAGATTTTTTATTATTACACCACCATTGTTTTAAGAAATAATGCCAACATGTTATTCATGAAATACATGAAATGAGAAAAAACACAACTATCGGAAAATGCCAAAATTCAACATAGCGCCCATAAGAAAACCAAAAGTTGGCCATGGTTACGCCTCCATCTTTGATGGTAGTTCAAATTAAAAAATAACACTGCATTCCTTGTTAGAAAGTATATAGCAAGTTAGAATGTGTTTGTTTCAAACGTCTGGCTGCATTTGGTTTCCAATAAAAAATTAAAAACGATATCTTAACATTTCAGTTTTTGCGGATATCTTCAAAATCAAAAATGATAGCTTAAATTTCTTTTCAGATAATTGATGGACACAAAAATACGAAACTTTGCAATGGTAAGCCTCGAAATTGAATGACTCGGTATGTGCCGTTGAAGTAGGTAAACCAAATTTGATTTGCCTACACAGATAGAAATTTTTGTTTAATTCAAATAAATATGCATTGACTCAAAGAAATCTGTTGTCTCAAAAGAGGCAAAGACATATTTATTTGCGAATAAAAACGCATTTGGTTGAAATATTTGTTTGGTAGAAAGAACGTTGATTTGTGTCAAACAACTTATGTTTCCAGTTAAAGATTGCAATTTGTATATTATAAGAAACGAGATTTATTTACTTCAAATAATTATGATTACGTTGAGTGAAGGAATTATAATTTTTTTAAATTAACGAAATTGTTGGTTTGGTTAAAATGCTGTACTTTAAGGTTGCAATAAATGGTTGTTTGATTAAAGAAATTATTAATTTGTTGAAGGAATTAATGTGAAACTATTATAGACAAGAATTCTTCGGAGAGTACAGTTGACTCGCCACGTGTCACCTCATTTTTGGGATGTCGCACATCCTCGACCAGTGGTTGGTCTTCCGAGCCTTACATATAGTCAAGGTTGAGTTAGTAAAGACTAAAGTGTACGCTGATTTGGAACCGCAACTTGAACCTGCAGGCACTGTACTCTATAAGTCTATACTGTCGATCACGCGGGCTTTATACTCTCGATATGTGCGAAGTGCGAGGAGAGAGTTTACAGCGCCATCTAACAATACAGTTGGATGAGGTATTCACACTAAAAATATATTTATTTGAATCAAAATATGATTTCTTTGGTGGAAGTAAACCTATTTTAAAGCCAAAACAAAAATAGTACTTTAAAGGAAATAAATCTCTTTTTGTGTACAATAGTATGTTATTCTATGAGCACGTAATGTAAGCAATCTCTCACGAAAACGAAGTGCAAAGCGTTCGAGTGAGAAATTGCCATTACTTGCGAATGGAATACTATACTTTTTCTACGACCATGCAACGAAATTTTATAAATTAATTTTTGTGCATATAGGGACTATATGTTGTATGTCACAATGACGGTTTACTGGATGTTGACAGATTAAAATTGTTTGGTGGGCTGGTCACTTAGCAACGTTGTCAACGCCTTGACAATGTCGCTAAAAAGTGTATCAAAACAATATGGAAATGAAAAATCCAGAGCTGTGATTGGTTCTAAAGCGATAAGGAATGAAATATTTCTCACTACTCGCGGGGTATGAGGAGCCAGGAATGAAATATTTGCCATGTGTGTGGGGAATGGTTAGTATTACTTATCATAAATTGCCATGATAATGAATGCATTACTCAATAGGAGTAGAAATCAACATATGATTTCTTTGGCGGAAGTAAACCTATTTTTAAACCAAAGACAAAATATTACTTTAAACGAAATAAATGTTTGAATCAAAATTATATTTCATTGGTGTAAAGAAACGTTTTAATGCGTTTTAGTAATTTTTGTTTGTATCCATGTATATTTATCTCACTTAAATAAATATTTCAAATAAATTAATCACTGCAAGCAAATAATCTAGAGTATTCAATGAAGTAAATATTGTTGGCGTCCAAGAAATATGTTTTGACCCAAAAGAATAAATTCAAACAAATAAGTTTCTAAAAAACAAGAAATCGTTTCTATCTGTGTAGAACTATTACTCGAATACTATAGATATTGTTTAAATGAATTAAAAGTGGACCTAAATCCATTAACCTTGCGTATTTTATCGCATAGTATCGCATTTTGACAGTGCGAATGTGGTTCGACGAATACTGGTTCGACCTTTTTCAGTAAAAACTAGCAAAGGAATGTATTATACGACGTTGAAACGTTGGAAAATCAGAAAAAAATTGTTTTCATTTTAAATTTGTCGCGTAGAATACCGAGATACATAGGTATTTAGAAATATTTATTCTAATATTTTGTTTTGCGTTATTAATTTACATTTTTAACTGTAACTTATGTTGTGGATCGTAATTTAAATAAATACTAGTCGTATGCATATTGATCGAAATATAATAATAGCAGAACAATATTAGTAATTACAATGCACGTCTTATCTTTATCACAAACTAGCTAAGAATGACCAATCGGCCCCCGGTAGACGATACAATACTCTAATATCAGAAAAACAGTCCACCAGTTAGTCACCGTTGGCCAGGTATACGAAACAGGGTTTATCGCCGGCATCAGCGGAGACTCAAGGCCTGGATGTTGCTTACACTTAGAAGTAACTAAGTGTTGTAACATTGTTTTTGTAATTTTCTTTAGTTAAATATATGCCCTTCAAGCATAACAAATTTGAATTGCCTAAAACTATTATTTAAAAAGTTACGCGTTTCGAAAAACTTGTTCCCGTTAATTTTTTTGAGCAGTGTATAAACGAAAGTTCGATTTTTGTGTCGTGTAATATAATACCATACCAGTGGTAGCGGGAACATTTTTATCTGTAAGTTTCATTGCCAAGTGGGTACGTCAGAACGAAATATGTAGATTTTTAGATTAGGTAAGTTAAATGTGGCTGATTTACTATACGAGCAGGGGTAGCCGGATTATCGGTTTCAGGCAGCCAGTCAGTCGACCTTCGCTTTTGATTCTATGGCCTTACACTAAATAAACAACAGCTCTGATCAGTATAGTAGGTATGCTTGCCTACAAACCCAATGGGCAAAGAAATTATCGACATCGTTAAGTTCGCGTAGTAAGCGGTGAGAAATACGAATGATGTCATACATAAAAGCACTTTTGTTATTTAAATTAATCGATAAACGATTCGGAGAAACTTGGAAAAATCGGTTAGAATTAGATTAGCTATACATTTAACAGCATTATCTAGAAGCTATAATTTTCACCTATATTTATCTACTGCACAGATAGAAAAGATTTATTCTTTTTAAGAAATATAATAAAGAAACGTTTCTTTCCACCAAAGAATCTAAGTTTGATTCAAACAAATATATTTGTATACAAGAAGAGATTTATTTCCTTCAAAGAAGTATTTTTGCTTTTGCTTAAGAATAGGTTTACTTCCTCCAAATAAATCATATTTTGATTCAATTAGATATATGTCTAGTGTCAATACCTCATCAACTGTATTGTTAGATGGCACTGTAAACACTCTCCTCGCAGTTTGGCCTTATTTTGTGTATAAATAGTAGACTTGTCAAAGTGTTCTTGACAATGGTTGAGAATCCTCGTATACCAACCAACTAGAGTAGTTGCAGTAGAAAAAGTAATAATGTTTTGTTATCAGTGTTTTTCTTTGTTAATTTTTCGACCTAAGTAATAAAGGTTTTTGTTAATTTCTAGATGTTTTTGATATAATAATGAAGAGTGTAACAGAAAATGTCCAAATATACAGGGTGTTCCATTTCAAATTCAAAAGTTTGAGGTTACATATCTCATAAACCGTAAACGTTCCATCAACAATCATAACGTCAGTGACGTCACGTGGCTGCAAAATACTTAATTCCAAAATTTCGTTAAATTCTATCGAGTCGTTCCGGAAATTTTGTCACTTTAGTTTCATAACCTTCAATCGTCTGTTCTCAAAAATTTTCTTACGTAAGGCCATAAAAATATTAGGATACCATTAAGACAATAAATTAGAAGATCTGTCAAATTCATTAAAAAAGAATATAGTGTTGTCATTTTAAAAATAGGTCAATGACGTCAATACTGTTAAAAACAATTGATGGTAAAAAAATAATTTGATATCATAAGGTGTATTTTGATAATTATAAATCGAGTTCGAGGATTTTTAAAAATAGTAAACCGTTCTTGAGATTTTGTCATGTTTCCATACTTTATGATTTGTTATAATTGACTATACAAATTTTAACTGTAAATTCAAGTTATTCGACACAAATAAACGTTGTTTCTACCAAACAACCATTTCAAAAAAATGCATTTTTAGCCGCATAGAAACATTTCTTTGCCTCTATTGAAACACCAGATTTATCTGAGTCAGTATCACTAAGAACCTTATGGTTCTTGTGGAATTGTCACAAGTGTTCTGTGCACCCAAAAAAAAACTTGAACAACTAGAAAAAAAGGAATAGCTGAGATTAATCCAAACTAAATTTATTCTAATACATATCATGACAAATTATTTGAACCTTCTGTTGTAATGTCACATAAAATCAAACCAAAAGTAGAAACAACACTAAACTCAAGCACTTTAGATTAACGAAAATACAACTATCGACCAAAAGTCGCTAGCAGGGAACAGAAGGAATGACTTCGCATTACAATTCTGACCCAATACCGCATATATTTAGTACTTTTGATCCTAATCAAACGTGAGTTATAAAAGACACCCATGGAACTATTAATATTATAGCTAAGGAACTAGTAAATAGCCCGAGTGTACAGCGAGAGTGCACATTAGACTTTCATGAATGCAGATCGTCGGATAACTACAAAAGGGCCCATAAAAACTTGGAAACTTTATCCTCTCTAGAATAATTCGACCAATTGTAACTTCTCATGGAGTTAAATTAAAAATAACAACAGGGCAGCGTAAGAAATTGCTTGAAAATGCTATTTTTGATACGAATTGTTACAAGAATAGGTATAGATTATTAAGATTTCTAAAATGTCAGAGTTGTTATCAAATTAGCGAAAAAAAGAGAAACCTTGTTTAGGTTGTTGTACTTAACACAATGGTTTATAAGAAAGAATAGCGTTGCATGGCAAAAGTGTTCATTGGTACAAAGAAAATAGAGTACTTAAGTTGTTTTGGAGGTATAATTAACTACAATAATTGCATATTGTGACTTTTTGTCGTACTATTTTTAGAAGAGGAACAATAACAGGTTTAGTAAATGGGTGACGACTTCACTATAACTTCATGGTTATAATACGAATATAGAAACTAGTTTAAGCGTTGCAAATTCAGTTTATTATTTACCATTAAATATTTAAAATATTGCTTCTGCTGTTGTATGGGTGTATTAAGAATTCAGTAGTGATTACCTATTCTACAGATTTTACCGTTTCGACCACTAAAGATAGGGTTTTCAACGCCAATTTAAAACAATTAACCAATTTTAGGTCTCAATAATACTATATACCTGCACTCGATTTGTGGTTAATAAATTTGTGGTGAATTTGATCGTAAGAAATCTGACACAATATTGGTTTCTCAACACGCTATTTATATACAATACACCAACAATTTTTTGTTTTGTATTATTATTACCATTTTATATTCCATATTGCTAAAAATTATGATATAAACATTAATTAATGTTCAATAGAAGGTTATCAAAATTATTCAGTTTTCATGTAACACAAAATGGTAAAAGTCATGTGAAAAATGTGTGAGAAGATTTTCGAAAATAAATAAAACCCATATTTAACAATTCTTTTGAAAAATGTGCTTATTTTTACAATAAAAGGGGTTATCTTTTTCATATTTAATCAACAACCCTTTATTTTCAGAATTGTAATATTTCAACTATTTTTCAGAACTTTTGCTAATTAATTTTTGCTACAAAAACTAACAGAAAATTATACTCTTCCAATAGAAAATTCTAAAGCAAAACAAGATACAACGCTGCGCGTGTTTTGGTTCCGTTTTTCAACATAAAAGAAGTTATCTTTTTAATATTTAATCAACAACCCTCGTTTATTTTCAGAATTGTGATATTTGGACTGTTTTTTAGAGCTTTCGCTAATTTATTTGTGCTGCAATAACTTAAACAGAAAATTATACTCTTCCATTCGAAAATTCTAAAACAAAACAAGAGACAACGCTGCATTTGTTTTCGTTCCGTTTTTTCAACATAAAACAAGTTATTTTTTACTATTTAAACTAACATCCTTCGTTTATTTTAAAAATTGTGATATTTGGACTGTGTTTTAGAACTTTTGCTGATTTATTTTTGCTACAAAAACTTAAACAGAAAATTATACTCTTCAATTAGAATGTTCTAAAACAAAACAAGAGACAAAGGTGCGTTTGTTTTCGTTCAGTTTTTTCAACATAAAACAAGTTATTTTTTAATATTTAAACTAATAATCTTCGTTTATTTTAAAAATTGTGATATTTGGACTGTTTTCTAGAGCTTTTGCTAATTTATTTGTGCTACAAAAACTTAAACAGAAAATTATACATTTCCATTAAGAATTTCTAAAACATAACAAGAGCCTTTGTTTTGGTTCCGTTTTTCATCATAAAAGAAGTTATCTTTTTAATATTTAATCAACAACCCTCGTTTATTTTCAGAATTGTGTTATTTGGACTGCTTTTTACAGCTTTGGCGAATTTATTTTTGCTACAAAAACTTAGAAAATCATACTCTTCCAATAGAAAGTTCTAAAACGAAACAAGAGACAACGCAGCGTTTGTTTTGGTCCGCACATGCACCCACCACGTGCGTCAAGCATCAAGTATTCTCCACGCATTACAACCAGAAATCATAACTTCTCTCTCATAACACCCAACACGACAACAAACAACGCAATATCCGCCAACTATTAAAACAAATCCCATCAAATACACCCAATTTATAAGTCCTTAACGAAGCACAGCAACCACTAAACTATGTTCATTGTAAAATCTTTATCACAACCTCGATCGATACATTAATATTTATAAGTCTCCCGTTTAAATTATCACCCCCGTTCTACAAAAGAAACATTCCCAAGAAATATTCAATTATTCCATAAACGATTTGACCGAAATTGTCTCAATAGAAATTATACTTTAGCTGTTATACTTTTCTTTTAAAGTGACATACCTGATGCGACTGTTGACTGCAAACTACAGGTTGTCTTGCTTCAAATCACAACAAACTTAACCACCAATTCTACGATGCATCCCCACGCCACCGAAACAATAAACAATCGGTAATATTTAACACACTTTTCCGCGTTTGGAAGATGCGAATCGAGTAGACGAATCGAGAACTTGGTTAACGCGATTTGCAAACGAAAAATGAACTAAACTAACGTACGATTTTTCGGTTTTAAGACGCGAGGCGGCCGATTGCGACGGTTGCGCCGCCTACTGGCAAAGTGAACTCCTCGTGCGAGGCGACTAACGGCCATACCTGGCCACCGGCCTACTTCTTATTCACACTAATACACGCGAACCATTATATAGTCCTATACGAATGTATACGTCGTATGTGTGTACGTGTATGTATATATGGGGTTGGTGTTAGGATTTTCTTCGTTATTTGTGAAGGAATACGTTGAGTGACAATGGGTTGTGAGGTTATTGAGGAAATTGATGAAGCGGTTAGAAATGGTGGATGCGCCGGGGGTGGAAATTGTTTGATTGTTCGAGAATTGGTTGATGATGTGGGTTGATTATGGGTATTTTTTGTGTTGAGTCAGCTGATTAAGGATATTCTGAGTCATTGTCGTCGTGTTTTTTTTTTCTGTTTTGGGTATTAGAGCATCAGTTGAAATACAGTAAGCGTGTAAAGTATGGAAGTATGATAGAACCTCTGGTAGGGTAAATAGTGAGAAAGTAATAAGAGGAATAAGCAAAATAATAAGAATAAGCAAAGAAATAATGATAAAATTTGTAAATGAGCAAAAAACTTATTTTTTTGGATATATAAACGGTAAGTACCACTGGCATGCACAGCTTTCATGGTAGAATGGCAACTGAATCGGCCATGCTTTATTTGTAAGATAAGAAAAACACCGCCAAATTGCAAAAAAAACTATTTTTAATTATTTTTTAGAATATTCAATACATGTGCTAAGTTAAAACTAGTTCTAAACAGTCTTTGGTATTACAGTTTTAGAGTTATATTTGTTAATTTGGCGTTATGCAATTTAACTAAAAGCCAATTAGACCCAAAAAGCTGGCCATAAATCAAATTTCTAAATTGTTAAATTCCAAAAAGTAAGCCAGTTTCAGGGATAGGTAAAAGACCGATGTATTAAAAGGCGGCAATATTTTTTCACCTGAGCCCTGCGCCACGTGTTGCTTTCAGCCAAAAGTTAGATTTTATTATGGTTCAGCCATAAGTTCAACATAAGTTGACGCTCTTAAAACGGTTGCAATTTTGTATTTTAACGATAAATGTGACTATTTTGTTATACATTCTTTAGAACCAAGTTTAAACTTTCATTCGACATTATTTTTATTAAAATTTACCCACAATTTTATTTATTGCAGGGCCGAGAACATTCGCTGTTATAAAAAAAAAACCGTTTTATGCAGAACTTGTGTGTTTTAGTTTAGTGTTCAGCTTTGTTAAGCTTTTGAAAGTTGTTCAAATTATACTATACATATTTGACATTACAACTACTGGAAAATCTGCTGCGGATAGGTGCGGATGCGGTTTTTGTGATTTTATTTCTAATACGTTGTAAAGGAAAATCCAAAAATTGATGTACCGGCTTATATGTAATTTGGTGCAATTTCTTGATACCGTGATAGTAGAGGTACAAATGGTTACGGTTATCGAGATATTGACAACTTTATGTTCAATGCATCTTGTATGTTGTAAATGCCGTAAATGTACGTATATTTTTCCGTTTTGGATCATGTATAGCAAACAACCCCGATGACCTAGACTCTTAAAAATCATCCGAAAAAAAACCTTAAACTTTGTACTTGTATATGCATTTCTTGGAAATTTGTTTCTTGAAGCCAATCGGATTCATATTTAAGGCAAGAAAATACTTCGAAAGCACCTACTCGCATAGACAGTTCACTGGTTTAAATTGGATTCTTGTTGAGGAGAGACAATAGTAAGTTTGTGATTAGAAACTGGTTAGGCGTTTTCGATAAATGTGTTTATGCGGAATGGGAATGCGAGTTCAACACATGCGTATTAGGGTTATACCACTAAAAAACGACCGTTTCAGCTTGAAGTATCATCAAATTTCGAAAGTTTTCATGGAAACAATAAGTATAACTATTAGACAATTTTGAAATAATACTAAAAATAATAGATTTTATAGTGATAAAAATGGTAAAATAGGTTCTTAATTGCCTCTACTATCACGTCTTAAAAGGAATGCATCGATCGGAAACCAGCATGAATAGCATATGTAGGTACCGTTTCAATACACAATATCGACTGGTGTAAACTTTCATTTTCTTCCTCTACCACTGGTCTTTAAAAATAAAACTTTTTTCAGGATTTTCTTACAACATAACAGACCCAAACATGTTATCTCATATAACTCAAAAACGACATGTACTGTTCAATTTTAAATCCGTATATGCTGCGTATTTAAACTAGACATGTCATATATTATTTTATGAATTTGACACGGTAAAACATAATAGAAATAAAATCACAAAAAAATATTGATGACAAATGTTGTAGCAGTAATTAATTTACAATAGGTGTAGTGCAGTGAAGAACAATTTTAAATACAGTTTGCTTTTTCATATTTTGTACTGTTTTATTGTGTTTATTAAGTTATTAAACTTCAAATTCTTAGTATAAAGTTTAAAATGTTATACATAAATAAAACAATACATCCTTTTTAGACGAAAAAATAATTTTGGCCAGGTTTTCAGGTCAAATACCCCACTGTGCGCCGTTACAAAATGTTCCGGGGGGAACGAGATTTTTTTTAGGGATATAGGGAGACTGATATGCACTATTTTGCAGCGTTTTCGTCTTGTGTTATTTGATGTAAATGACATTGACAATTAGAAACCTTATTCTTATTTGTTAGTTCCTATTCTAAAATGAGACAATAAACATAAACATAAAAAAATATCAAAAAAGACGGGCTATATTAAACTTAAATTGCATTCACCCTGAAAACTCTCCGTTGCTTTTATGGTTGTGTCATTTTTTTCACATTATTTTATATTATTTATCACGATTGTGACCACTGTATGCTCGACAACTTACATACCTATAGCATATTGATAGTAAATGAATTGCAAGATATTTTATTAAGAATTGTCTATAACTACATATTATTTTCAGAATCATTGAACTTTTATCCTATAATTTCAGATTTGGTCTGATTGTCAACCAATATTGTAGAATATTTATGACTTATTAATATGCTGGAGTAAGTTTTGTTAATTTCCTATAAGGGAATTTCCAGCTCGTTTTCATCGAGCAAAGCCTAATGTATAATGAACAAAATTATCACCTTTCAATAAACACAATTATAGAATAGTATTCAATTACCTTTGAAAAAGCGAGCAACACAATCATAGACTTCCATTTTGTCTGTATTTTCGGTTTTAAACAAATCACCTCTCAATAATTCGAGTGGTTGTCAACTAATATTGTCGTATGTTTACTGCTTTCTATAATCGTGTCAATCGATCATTCGATAAAGTCTTAATAACAAATTGGTAAACAATAAACAGCGACAATATTATTTTAAAATTTAGCCGCATTGACGTGAAACAATGACTAAATATGGAGAAAAAGTTGACAAATTTGAGAATTTTGTGCGAACGATCATCGACAACGAAATACAAAATTGTTATTATTACTATTATACGTAAAACTTGAAAGACCATTTTTTCTTCGCTATTTGTGAAGGAATACGTTGAGTGACAATGCCTGGTGAGGTTATTGAAGAAATTGATGATGCGGTTAGAAATGGTGGATGCGCCGGAAGTGGAAATTGATTGTTCGAGAATTGGTTGATGATGTGAGTTAATTATGGGTAGTTTTTGTGTTGAGTTAGCTGATTACGGGTATTCTCAGTCATTGTTCTCGTGTTTTTTTTTGTTTTGGCTATCAGTTGAAATACAGTAAGGATGTAGAGTATGGAACTATAATAGAATCTCTGGTACGGTAAATAGTGAGAAAGTAATAAGAGGAATAAGTAAAATAATAACAATAAGTAAAGAAATAATGATAAACTTTTTAAATGAGCAAAAAACTTATTTTTTGGATAAGTAGGTAACTGGTAAGTACCACTCGCATGGACAGCTTTCATGGTAGAATGACAACTGAATCGGTTATGCTTTACTTGTAAGATAGGAAAAACACCGCCAAATTGCAAAAAAAACTATTTTTAATTGTTCTTTCGAATATTAAATACATGTGCTAAGTTAAAACTAGTTCTAAACCGTCTTTGGTATTACAGTTTTGGACTTATATTTGTTAATTTGGCGTTAATAATAGTATATTATTTGACGAGCACATAATTAAGAAGGTTCGCCTACGGCTCGCGTGTAAACTTCATGCTCGCGATTTATATCCGTTATGTGCGAGTCAAATACGACCTTTTATCTACAACTCATAAATTCCATTTTATGCAAAATATTTTAAATGTATTTGTTAATGATGGCGAGGCGAACTGTCAAATAACCGTCATCCACGTAGGTGTTGGCAAACTTTGACACTAGCGTTGTATAATGATGACAGTTCGTTCAAATAATGAGGTCATTATTTGAACGAACTGTCATTATTATACAACGCTAGTGTCATTATAATCATTGACGCGTATAATGATGGGGATTATATAGTCATAGATACGTATGCAATGAACTTATTATATGGGACTCGTAGATAAACACAATTATAGATTTTTCAACGTTGTCCTTTTTGTCTGTATTTTCGGTTTTAAACATTACCTACAAGTGGTCGTCAACTAATATTGTCGTCTTTCTACTGCTTTCTATAATCGTGTCAATCGATCATCCGATAAAAGTCTTACACAGACAAAGTCTTATAACAAGTTGGTAAATAATAAACAGCGACTCTAACGATCATCGACAACGAAATACAAAATTGTTATAATTATATTATACGTAAACACTTGAAACGCAACAGTACTAAGTAAGTAAGTCAACTAATGAATAATAGTTGTTTTATATAGGTATGTATAAGCTGTATAGGAAATCAGTATAGAGACCATACAGACTATAGTAGAAAATTTTTTTAACGACTTCATGTCCGGAAATGTGTTGTATGAACGCTGTAAGTCGGAAGATGGAACCAATTTTACAGACAGTATAAGGCAAATAGTTCCATGTATCAGAGGACAGCAAAATTTAAAACCAAATAACATTTGCCTAGCTTATTTAACGTGTACTGTCGACATACAGGGTGTTCAATTTAAAAAAAAATTGTTTTTTCGTTTGAAAATTCAATTATTGTGTTGTAAATTTTGACCACAGTCTATAAGATATCGTGGTGAACTAAACATCGTCTTCTTTGGTTATGTTTCTAGTTTTGGACCACGAATCATGAAACTTCTAGTCCCAAACTTCTAGTTCCGCGAAAATCACCAAAAAATTAGTAAAATCAAAAACTAACAATGGTGATATTTAGGTATAGGGAAACATTATAAAAAATTATGTATTTTGATACGTAGAAGCCAAAAATAAACTAATTGTTCATTCCATTTAAAATAACAAAGTTGATACCGATTTCCGGTGACCGGACGAGATAGTTAACTTGAGAATATTTTTGCTGAAGAGCTCAGATCGAATAAATTCTAATTCCAAAATTTCAATTTTCCAGAAATAATAGGACGAGATATTTCTAATGTACCTACCAGTTCCGTGAGACACCTGTATATTTCGAAAAATTGCTACTAATACTAAAATTAGACGTACACATCTGGGTAACAAAGGCCCATTAAAAACAGCTTGGTTTTGCATTTCCGCTACTAGTTTGTAGCGGAGTTCCACCAAAGTTCAACCAAAAAACATTACAATTCTACCAGAAATTAGATTGAACCTTTACATTTTCGAAATAAACTTAATTTTGCAGTTTTCTTTGCCGATATGTATATTTTTTATTCGTACACGTTAGGCTTGTAAAAAATTCCAGTGCTTCAAATGAAAGTAGAACACCGGACAACAAAGTGTAAACGAAAGAATACTAATGACAGACAACCTTGGCATACGCATTATACCAATTACCTCTTCGTGCTTTTGTTTCGAGCGGAGGCGATTTTTGTACGGAAGCACTTTTCCCCTACTGAAACTCATTTCATACCCACTTATTCGCAAATTTACATTAATCGTTTTTCGAACAAAACGAAATACTAATGAATCTAGGCCTTTAGGTTACAATCAATTTATAATTAGTTACGCAATTTTACTACTACAATATTATTATCAATTTTTAGTTCATAAACTGCTTTATAACAAGTTATAAACCAATAAAATTACTATACCATGCTACTATATAAATTACATATTAGCAAATTTGTTAACCTTGAGTATTGTAATGCAATTCTAAGAGCTTGATGTTAATGGACTTGTATTTTTAGTGTGTTTGTCTGTAATCTAATATATTATACTTGTGCAATAATGAAAATATGGTTCTATTATCATAAGGTATAAAGATATTCTAGGTATAGACGTTAGTTTATGAGATATTCTTCCTTACTTCCAACTTCTAACTTCTTTAAGACAAGTTATAATCCAATACAGTTAAGACATAAACGATATTTCAGTATTTTAATACTCATAACTCGTAGGATAGAGTTAAAACAAAGAATTTCAGTAGTGTTTTTGATCTGACAGTAACGTATGTGCGTGCCACAGGACGATAAATGTGTGTAAAACGGTAAATAGGTAAAAGTCGGTGCGGCATGGAAGGTTTAAGTGCGCCAGGACCTCAGAAAATCATGAACATAATAGATCCGTACTTCCTTTACTTCCTTCTGACGGACACAGAAGGCGGAAGGCAGAGTTCAGCGCTCCCAACTTGCACTGGACGACCACAATCCATGCATATGGTAATTTTGTTCTGTTGTGTTCTGGCCAGAAGCATTCGTCGTGCTGATTTTAAGTATTTTTTTATAGTTGTTAAGTGGTCTCTAAAGGATAAAAGATACGCGGTAGGTTCCTATATTTTAATGAAGAGATATTTGTTATTCTGTTTGTTTTTTTTGTTTCATTCTCCTAAGTCTTTAGGTAAAGAACTGGCACCAAAACACATGCATGAATGATTTATCAAATGCACAATATCAATAAGAAATTATCATAATAGAATATTTTTAATCATCAGAAATGTAAGTTTCCAGATTTAGAGTTGAAAACATAGACGCAACGAAATATTTCTTTGCGAATAAAAATGCATTTGTTTGAAATATTTAATAAAATTATAAACCCCTAACCACAACAAGTATTTTAGAAACCTAGTGGTTATCGAATGAGTTCAACAATTTACCTGTTCCTCAACCAGGCTTCTCTGTTAATAACTCATTGGAGTTTATCAATAAGGTTAACAATGTAAAATTAGAGGATGGCGAATTGTTGATTTCATTTGATGTTGCTTCACTGTTCCCTAGTGTGCCTATTCCGGAAACTTTGGAGTTTCTTAGGGAATTATTGTGCAATAACAACTTTGACCCGTCAGAAATAGATGAATATGTAAGATTGACTGCCCTTTGTATGTCTCAAAATTGTTTTCAAATAAACGGAAAGTTTTTTGAACAACTTGAGGGAACTGCAATGGGTAACTGTCTCTCACCTTTTATTGCCAACTTGTTTATGAGCAGATTTGAAACCAATGTAAAGTCTATAGCACCATATTTCCCTAAGACTTGGGTTAGGTATGTCGACGATATTTTTGCCATTTTTGACACCAAGAAGTGCAGTATTCAAGATTTTCTTCTCGTTTTGAATTCTAAGTTCAACACCATTAACTTTACTGTAGAACAAGAAGTTAACGGCCAACTTCCATTTTTAGATACTCTGGTAATCAGGAATAGCAAAAATATAATAGAAATTGACGTGTATCGGAAAGATACTAACACAATCAGGTTTATCCCTAATGATTCGCAGCATCCTTTTCAACAAAAATTGTCTTTTATTAGTTGTTTAGTAAATAGGTTATTGAAATTTCCATTGTCCGCAGATAGATATCAGCAAGAATTGTTGTTTATTAAGAATGTTGTCATACATAATGGGTACCCTGAGAAAATAGTTGATAGAATGATTAAGAAGCAGAATCAAAAAATGTATGTAAATCAAATATCTACTTTAAATACTTTGTCTGTAGAAAAGAAGAATTATGTTAAAATACCGTTCGATTGTGCATATACAAGGGGTTTGAGAAGTATTTTTACATCACAAAATCTCTGTTTAGCATATTCGACTCATAATAGCATAAAGAACCTTCTTGGAAACCCAAAGGATAAGGTAGATGTACTTGATAAATCTGGTATATATTGTATCAAATGTCATGACTGTGAAAAAGAATACGTAGGCCAGACTAGAAGAACAATTTTAACTAGGTTCAAAGAACATGTAGCTCATTTTAAATATAATCGTTTTGAAAAATCTAGTGTGGCTCAACATATTTTAGACACAGGTCATAAAGTAGTTGTAGATGACTTAAAACTTGTAAAAGCTGTGTCAAATAATAGGGAACTAAACAGCCTGGAAAGTATCTTTATTCACTTGAATAGAGATAAATTAATAAATTCAGACAGGGCTCCTATACCTAGTTCGCCATTGTGTGACCTGCTTTAATTAAAACTTGTTTTTTACGCTTCAATGATCAAAATTCACTGAGGCGTGAACAACAAATGGGTATATATAGGGTAATTTTTAACATGGACGTCACTTCCACTAGTGATTTGCTTGGACAATATCCAGTAAAGATACTATGAAGTGCTAATCTCTCTTTTTCTTTTTTAGGTTCTACTGAAGATGGCAACATAGTTGCTGAAATACGTATTAAAAAAAATAAAAAAAAATAAAAAAATAGGTTTCTAAAATACTTGTTGTGGTTAGGGGTTTATAATTTTATTATTAAGTTCGCCACAGCCTTCAAAATACTGTTATTGAAATATTTGTTTCGTAAAAAGAACGTTTATTTATGTCAAACAACCTATGTTTTCAGTTAAAATTTATTTAGATCAAATAATTACGATTGAGTTGAGTGAAAGAATTTTTTTTTTTAAATTAATTATTGGTTGAGATAAAATGCAATATTTTAAGGTTTTACATCAAAACCAAAATATTTAAAAAAACGTAATTTTTGTTTGTATCCAAATATATTCATTTGACTGACATAAATATTCCAAATAAATTAATCTCTACAAATAAACTAGAGTATTTAATAAACTAAATATTGGTAGAGTTTCTTTCGACTGTGATATTGTTTTTGAGGGTTGAATAATAGACGGTTGCCAGTCTAATGGTTTTTTTTAATTCCTAATAATTGCAAAGGAGCTATAGGCACATAGGCACATGAGCATTATTAGGAATTAAGAACCCATTAGACTGACAAGCGTCTTTTATTCAGCCCTTTAAAACTAAATATTGTTAATGTTAAAAAAATATGTTTTGATACAAAAGAATAACCTCAAAAGAATATATTTCTTAAAAACAAGTAATCTTTTCTAGCTGTGTATGACGAATTATAGAACAAGTCTTAAAAATGTTAAAAAAATTTTGCTTAACCAGAACACCGTAATGTATAATCCATGTTTATATAAATGCACACAACACAAGGACCATATCGTTGTTAGGGGCCGTCGCTAACGAGCAAAACATGTTGCATTCATAAATATATGACTATCACAACTAATTACCTAAAGTTTGGTGTATGATGGAAAGTTATAAAATAATTTTTGAAAAAGTTATAAACATTTTTAACGTATACGATCAAAATTTCAGTTCCACCGCCGCACATTGGGGTATTAGACCCAAAAAGCTAACCCATAAATCAAATTTCTAAATTGTTAAATTCCAAAAAGTAAACCAGTTTCTGGGATAGGTAAAAGACCGATGTATTAAAAGGCGGCAATATTTTTTCACCTGAGCCCTGAGCCACGTGTCCTTGTCAGCCAAAAGTTATATTTTACTATGGCTGAACATAAACGCACATAAGTTGACGCTTTTAAAAACGGTTGCAATTTTGTATTTTAACGATAAATGTGACTTTACTGGAAAATCTGCTGCGGATAGGTGCGGATGCGGTTTTTGTGATTTTATTTCTAATACATTGTAAAGGTAAATCCAAGAATTGATGTACCGGCTTATATGTAGTTTGGTGCAATTTGTTGATACCGTGATAGTAGAGGTAATTTAGAACATATTTAACCATATTTACCTATATACAAATGGTTACGTTTATCGAGATATTGACAACGTTCAATGCATCTTGTATGTTGTAAATGCCGTTATGTACGTATATTTTTCCGTTTTGGATCATGTATAGCGAACAACCCCGATGACCTAGACTCCTAAAAATCATCCGAAAAAAACATTAAACTTTGTACTTGTATATGCATTTCTTGGAAATAGGTTGCTTGAAGCCAATCGGATTCATATTCAAGGCAAGAAAATACATCGAAAGCACCTACTCGCATACACAGTTCACTGGTTTAAATTGGATTCTTGTTGAGAAGAGACAATAGTAAGTTTGTGAATAGAAACTGGTTAGGCGTTTTCGATAAATGTGTTTATGCGGAATGCGAATGCGGGTTCAAAACATGCGTATTAGGGTCATACCACTAAAAAACGACTGTTTCACCTTGAAGTATGATCAAATTTTGAAAGTTTTCATGGAAACAATAATTATAAATATTAGACAATTTTGAAATAATACTAAAAATAATAGATTTTATAGTGATGAATATGGTAAAATAGGTTCTTAATTGCCTCTACTATCACGTCTTAAAAGGAATGCATCGAACGGAAAACAGCATGAATAACATATGTACCGTTTCAATACACAATATCGACTGGTGTAAACTTGCATTTTCTTCCTCTACCACTAGTCTTTAAAAATAAAACTTTTTTCAGGATTTTCTTACAACATAACAGACCCAAACATGTTATCTCATATAACTCAAAAACGACATGTATTGTTCAATTTTAAATCCGTATATGCTGCGTATTTAAACTGGACATGCCATATATTATTTTATGAATTTGACATGGTAAAACATAATAGAAATAAAATCACAAAAAAATATTTATGACAAATGTTGTAGCAGTAATTAATTTACAATAGGTGTAGTGCAGCGAAGAACAATGTTTAATACAGTTTGCTTTTTCCTATTTAGGACTGTTTTATTGTGTTTATTAAGTTATTAACCTCCAAATTCTTAGTATGAAGGTTAAAATGTTATACATAAATAAAACAACACATCTAAAGGCTTTTTAGGTGAAAAAATAATTTTGGCCAGGTTTTCAGGTCAAATATCCCACTGTGCGCCGAGCAGCTTTAAAAGTAAAATTACTAATTAATTTGGCACAAGAGAAAAATATATCAACTTTTTCTGTGGCAAAGATATGTAATTTATACCTCAATACCCACATAAGTAATGTACAAAAATTATTGTGATTTAGGGATTGTTTGCATGTTGTATTTTACAGATCGGAATTTTCATTTTACAGACTATTCTGGAGCATTCATCCTTACAGAATAGAATTCCGGAACAAAATGAAAACTGGCGACTGAAAATCTTCCAAGAATTCATACAGTTTTTCACTTCTTTCTTTAATTAAATTAAAACAAAACATGAGTCAAACTGCTAAAACTGCCTCCACTCTCTTTGGGCCCCCATAGGCAAGACTACTTTACGTTCAATTTGATATTCTTGCTACGGTAATTTATTGATTACCTAATTAATTTATAGTTTATAAAAAAACGATTTTGGTCCCCAACCGGCAGGAGCGCAAATATAAAATTCACTATTCTTGAGACGGTAACATTGCTGCTTGCAATGTTAATGAGGACTGAGATGGTGTGGTAGTCTACTACGGAAATGCGTTTCCAAAATACAGCTGTGGGGCCACCCGTGCCCTGGGCAAATGACCATTTTGCCCAAGGCATAACGCACCACTGCAAGACTTAAAAACCAATCTCTGAATAATAATTCATTTACGGATAAAGTAGTTTCACGGAAATAATATAATTCGGTTTCAGTTCTTTCATATTGCGATGTGAAAACAGATGATTTTCTCGACATTGGGTTTAAATTATTAAGTATTATGTATTATCAAATGCTCAATCATGTGTTTTACTAATACTGCATCAACAAAAATAACAACATTATTATTTTAATAGCCAATAACCAACAAAACTGGTTCTCAAAACAAGCCCCACATTGCAATTTCACAACATTGCGCAATAACCAAAAAACTACAGATTGCAAAGTTATTCTACTCACGATTTCGCTGGAATTTTCCAAAAATCGCCGCCAGCCACCGAGGGTCACTACGCGACAGAATAACCGACGCCACGGACATCAAAAACTCCCGAAAAACGCACAAATTCACACCGCAAATACGACAAATTCAAAGCAATGTCAAAACGTACCCCCACCCGCGGCACCGACTGAAGTTAGAGACCAACGCGTGCGGCTGTATTCGCGCGCGTTCAACACCACGGCCCACAGTGGTTCAAAATGCGAAACTAAGCGTTCAAAAGTATTTTAGCGTTATGGTTGAATTTAATCCAAAATTACACGGACATGTTCTTAGATAATCAAATGACTTAAAACCAATCAGTTTGCAACCCTGGAAAATTTAGATAACGTACAGTAACGGGCTTAGGTCCGATGGAGATTTTGGTTGTAATTTTTAATTTCTGCGTGAATTCTCGCCTGTTGTGTTGAACAATTTATTACTAAGTTATTGTGAATGTTGTTGGTGTAAACTTTAATATGGCCGGATTGTCTGTGAATGAGACTTGATTTTATATTAAATATTCTGCAATCAAAATTTGGAAAAATAATTAAGCTTACCTACTGATTTTTTGCAATAACTAGCACCAAATTTTGCAGTATTTTCTTGATGCTTACTTAGTTACATAACCACGTAGATATGATTGCTATAATATGTCATATTTGCTTTAAATATTTTTTGTCGATTGGCGGAATCGCTTATTGGGGGTTACTATAGGTTTTTTATATTGTTATTTTATAATTATGGCCATAACTTCTTTATTTGTGATCCAATCAAAAAAGCTTTTTGACATTATAAAGGCACTTTTTTGTCTACAATCTGATTATGACAGTTTAAAAATTTTTCCGCCAATGATTCGTCAGAAACAAACGAAACTTTTGTTTTTCTTATGGACACCATATTGGTTTTATACATGTTTGGATTCATCATTTTCTTTTCTGAGTAATTTGGTATGCCACATGCTATATTTAGAACACAATAAGCCGAAAAAAATTAAGTTTTTTTAATATCTGAAAGTCGCATGGTGCCACGAAAAGCACATAAATATTTCTTTTATAAAATTCTGGGGTTTCACCAATTTTGTTCAACAGATGGGTACAGATGAGTAGGTCACTTTGTTTCGCAAAATGTCTTCCATGGCACCATGCGATTTTCAGCAATTCTCGAAGTGTACAATATTCAGTCAATGCTATTATCTTATTGTATTAAAAACATGGCATGTGGCATACCAAATTACTCAGAAAGAAATGACGAATCCAAACATGTATAAAACCAATACGGCATCTATAAGAAAAACAAAAGTTTCGTTTGTTTCTGACGAATTCATTGGCGAAAAAAATTTAAACTGACGTAGTCAGATTGTAGACAAGAAGGTGCCTCTATAATGTCAAAACGCTTTTTTGATTGGGTCACAAATAAAGAAGTTCTGACCATAATTACAAATGACATTTTTTGGTTTTTTCAAAATAGCTTGAGAACCATTTGGAATTCAACTGCTTTTTGAACGGATTGTGAAAGAGCACAAAAATATGCACTACTATGTCCATTTGTCCATTGCAAACACGATCGATCTCGATCAAATAGAATCTCATGCAGCTAAACTATTAATTTTATATATTGTATGATAAAGTCATGTGCCTGGCCACATCAGATTTTTAGTCCGGTATCATATGTAAACCATATGATTGAGTAAGATTTCTTCCCAACGAAAGATGTTTAATTTTTAAATATGTATCTATCCAATGATACCACACACCACCTAGGAGTCATGTTGAAACTCTAAAACTGAGTGCAGTAATGACTAGTTCCGGTACATTCCGGAAATGAAAATTGTTATAATTAAAGTCATCTGACCAGGAAATAAGCTATGGAAAAAAATGGTTATATTTACAGATATAATAACATTATAGGATACTATTGGTATTTAGATTTTTTTAAAACATTTTATGTGTATGTTCAGGTGTAATATTATCACATGGTTTCAGAATTTTAACACAAACTTTATTTCTCAATTTCAACCCTGTCAAAAACAACCCCATTGATACTTGAATTGTTTTTAGCTATAATTTTAACTATAATTTTCAGGACATTGTAAAGAATCTCATGGGGATCGTAATGTAGATTCATGAGGATTCTATTCATAATTTATATTTTTCAAAAAGCGATTTGAAAACAATAGTTTAATAGTACTGTTCGACCTAATAAAATTTTATAATGAAATGACCTGCTTTATAGACTTTACAAATTAAATAATGGGACATTTGCAAAACACACTTAACGTAACCATCAATCTTTCGCCTTTAGAGCTCTAATAATTCACAGCGGAGTTCATTAAAAACAACAAAAGAGGCCTAAATTAGCTATCACGGGGTTATCCGTTACTTTCGATTTATAGCAAATCCATTTCATGCGGGATAATGGGCCATTTAGCACGGCACTGAAGCGTTGTAAAACTATGCCATGAAATTTTATTTAATTTTACGTACCCACGCGAATTTTGTTCGCAGGTTCGAAAATACAAGCCTTCGGCAGGATTGTTCATTCCATGCCGCAGTAATTTAATTAGGGGATAATTATCTGTAATTGCAGGCATTTTCGCGCGAACCAAACAGCAAACGCCAATAAAAATTAATCGGTTTCCTTCAGGTACTGCATATAATTGGTTAAGAGCACTGCTGATGCAAAAATAATAATGATTTACATTTATTTTCTGATGTTTATTATCAGTTATGTTACCAAGGTACATTTTTAAGTAGGTTTTGAGCCGACCTGTGCATTATTATTAAGTAAAATCACCTGCGGAATGATAGCTTTCAATGTGCATTTTTATAAAATCGTTGGATTAGTGCTTGACCCACAAAACGCTATATTATGCAATGCCAGCAATTCCGTTATTAGAAGATCTAGAATAATGAAATATAGACTATAGGCTACCCAATAATTCATAGGTTTAAAGTTTATTACATAATTATTGTTTATCTTGCATTTTTCATATAAAAGATCGTGGTGAAACTCGGCGTGAATTCCGACGCTCTACGGTCTTTGGTGTGCTGCGGGGAAAGGAGGCGTTAGCGGTGCAGTCATGTCGGAGAGAACCGACACAGCTGGGAGAACCGGGACAGCTTATTATCAACACACCAAAAGAACCATAACTTGACAAGGTAGTAATTTTAACTAACAATTAAATTCTTAATATTTGCATAATTTTTAATATAATATGTGACCCGGTACGAGAGAAATCTCTTCTATCGATTGGCGTTTCTGTTTTCTTCTGTTTTTATACAATAAGGTTGTAAACAAGATTTTGATGGAAGCGGATAGATCTAATAATATGGAGTTAGCAGATTTCCGATTAGTGGTGAATACTAAATTAAGGTTGCTTGATAAACCCAAAAAATATTTAAAAAGTATGCCCGATTTTGTTTATTATTTATTATTTATTAATAATATTTAAATACATGCACAAACAATATAAAATAAATACTACTCTTGATATATTACAAACGTCAGCTCTGAGCGTATAAAATTTAAAAATATCAAAGAACGTTTACAAATTTAGCATCGTAAATTTGTAGCCACATAGAATATTTTGCAGATCACTCATTAATTGTAAATGCTAATCGCAAAACCCGATTTAAATTGCCATGAATTCCCATGGGACTTCCAAATGCCTGTTCGTGGTTCTGTTATCTTATTGACTCATTTTGCCATTATTTTTTAATTCGGTAATCTGTCGCCGGATATCCAAATTTCTTTGGCGAGGCATAATCGCCGTGTCGTTATATGTATTGTGTCCGTAAACACTGTTGTTCTAGTAACTAACGCACGTGCGATCCGCCACTACTGGCAGCGTCGCTGTCGATCCCTTCCTCCGCTCGCCCCAATGACCGAAGAGCGCCGCGTCAACTGGAGCAATCATGAGATGCTTCAACTCGATCTTTTGTAGGGAAAATGCAAGATAAACAATGCTTATGTAATAAACTTTAAACCTATGAATTAGTGGGTAGCCTATCGTCTATATTTCATTATTCTAGCTCTTCTAATAAAGGAGTTGCTGGCATTACATAATATAGCTTTTTGTGGGTCAAGCACTAATCCAATGATTTTACAAAAATGGACATTGAAAGCTAGCATTCCGCAGGTGATTTTCAGAACCAGGGATATTATCTTACATTTTTTATCGAACATTACTACCTCTATAACATAAAAGCACTAAAGATTGTTTGAAAACCTTATTAACCTATACAATATGTATCAACATTATTCACACATGCTTTGTAAAGACTGTTATTTTGCGAAAAATAATGGGAAATTCTGTATTGATATCGGTAAAGAACCTTGGGCTTGATATAAGGTAATAAAACGCCTATATAGGCTAGCTATATAGCTACAAGGTGTGTAACAGAAGGGCCTAATTACGTTCAGTGCAAATCCAATAAGTTCATGAAAGGGGTTCGCATATTAAAAGCTGTTTATAACTACCTTGTCATGACGGCGGGCCATTTATCAATATCAAATGTGCTGCCAATAATGCATTATCGAAATTAATTCGTATACACGTATTTTACCAAAGAGAGATGATTGGATGCTTTGCGTGGCCGGTTTGGAGAAATAAGTGTGTTAACAATGCCGCACTTTATCGTGAGCACAAAAGAGGTAAAGAGGCCACTAAATTTAGTGGTTCCTATAGCTTAAATCAAATAAAATTTTGGTGTATTATAGACATATAATGGGATATGCACGTAAACAACCTTCATATTTTATTTTATGCGACTGTAGAATGATATAAATATCGTGCAGCCCGCATTACGTCAATCCTAACGGTAAATGGAAACGTAGCTGGGACAGTGGAAGATTATTTACTATTAGTGCGATACGATCAGAACAATTTAATTGCGGAATTTTGAATAGTAGTGCGAGTTAAGTATAGACAATGAATTTAGACTTATGCAGAAATGATTCAGGAGTACTATGTCTACGCCAAATTTTGCTAAAATATTCAAACAGTCTCGAAAAATAAATATCTTGGTATGCAGTATCGCAAAATATGTATGTATAATAGTACATTTGAAGGTGACCTTTACTTGAATTCATTGATGTTTGTACAATATGAAATTAGTAAATAAGAAATAAAATAAAACGCAAAAAAACACAATATTGAGAATAGATATAAATTAAGCTAGTAAAAAAATCACAACAAAGGAAAAGGAACAAATAGGTCTGGACTCCACACATAATGGGGAGTGATATGGTATAGGCCTCTAGAAAAAGAAAAACAAAGACATACATGGAAAGGATATTTATTATTTATTTATTTATTTATTTAGGTTTAAATTTTTACAAACAGTTACCAGTATTTAGCTAAATATCTCATCACAAACAGATAAAATAATACTTTTGATCATTTACTGTTATTAAATTAGGAAATTCATCATTTAAAGATAATATTTCTCCAAACGAAACATACATACACTTATTAAACGAAAAATAAACATCAAAATTATAGACAACATAACAGAATTATGTTATTCATGCTCATAAGAAAAAACTAAACTATTTAAAAACAACTCTTTACATTTAAGTTCATATAAAACATATTTACAGCGCCATGTTTCTACCCTCAATCGAAATCTCAACGGCCCTTCTAGATTGCTTATTCCTTTTCGTATCGACAAAATTTTTGTAGTGCCTCTCAAACCTATTCATTTGTTTCTTCGTAGACTAAAAAAAATTATATTATTCTTATTTATTACACCAATTTATTCGTTATACAAAAAACAAAAACCTACCCTACTAATATCAACTTCTGTCGTCCATTTCGGACGTACAACATAATCTTTATTCGACGGTCTCGGTACTCTAGCCCTACCAACCCAACCCTTGTCACCAGGTCTCAAAGGCCTTAAAAATAATTAACGTTAAATTTGTTTTTGTGAAATTTTTTTTTGCGATACTTACTTCCCTTCTTCATTTACAGCCATTATATCCTTTTTCTCGGAATGTGAGGCTGCATCAGCCTCCCTGTGTCTCTTTGGCATTTGTTCGACATCTCTTTGGAAACGCTCCTCGCGACTCATAGCTAATCAAAAAAACAAAAATTACCAAAATCAAATAACGTAAGTTTAGTTGGTTAAAATAAGAAATCTACAATATTTAACTATATTCTAGGACATTTGGTTTGATAATTTGACTTTACGCTTATCGACCCACAATTGTTTCTTATTCTACCAAAGTTGGTTTTTCGAATCTTACCCTTAAAATCTGCCGACAAATTGAATATCGGCCTAGCCCACTCACTAATTAACCTTCCAGCCCTTTCTTTGTTCTCTTTTGTCTCCTTAGGGTGCTTGTATAAGTACATAACAGCCTTTCCTATGCCCGAATGTTTGAGAGACGACTGGTCAATCCTAGGGAACTGAAAAAAACATATATAATTCACAGCAAGACAAATATCAACGAAAAAAAGAAAAACAAAACTTGACGCCAGACGTACATCGTGTAGCAACTTTAATATGGACTCCCTAACTTGAAGAGATGGCATGGACCTGTCAGGCATAGGAGCTAGCCAATCGGTGAGCACGCTAAGAACGTTGTGCTCGATGAAAGCCAGTTGTAGATCGTGTTTTTTTAATTGGGACATCACTTTGGCGAGCATACCTATTTTCTTCGTAGCAGGTTGGTTAGTCTTATTCAGTCTTCGATCCTCCTAAAATAATAAAATAAGCAGTTAAACAAAATAAAAAAATTCATTATTGATAGTTAAGTTAAATTATAGTATTATTTTTTACTTTTATTTGATAAACAAAACCTAAAAAAACACTTGTAATTAACTACCATACCTCTGCTGCAGATTTCATGTCTCCCAACAAACCCGCGATAATATCATCATTATCGTTAATGATATCGATATCCTTACGTTTCCTTCGGCCTGTCTTCTCTTCCTTCTTCTTCTGCAGCATCACGTCAAAATCGGACAAACCATCCGTATTCCTGTCCATAATCAAGTAATTTATTGTACATCTTACAAAACAAAAAGAAATATTTAGTTTCTAAAAATTCTAGGGGTCTACCACTACAGGATCGGTTGCATTCTTATCCCAAGTTTTACTCACATAAACGAGTACGTTCTCCTATGTTGGCAACAACAAATTTACACAACATTGTAACAAATATGGCTACATGTATTACTTTAAAAATCAGTTATTATTAGCAAAGAAAATAACAGGTAGAAAAATCTCCTAATGGTAAACATAATCTTCCGTTATTAATTACAGGAAATAAAATTTAAAAAAATGTCTAGACATGGATTTGAACCAAGCGCTATGAATTTAAATTTCTTATATTTAACAAAGTAAAACAAGATTTTAAGATTAGAAATTCTTATTACCCTGTACGGTTCTCGTCGATTCCCTCGTCAGAGTCGGACATAACATCTTTTGGTAGAGCATCTGCATTCTCCTCGGGTTGCGCTTCCGTCGAAGGACCTGCCACTTCTTCCTCATCGTCTGCGTCTGTGATCAGTTTTGCCAGTTTACTCGGACCAGCGTCATTTTCGTCCTCAGAATCTGACATCAACTGCCTCTTGCGGTTACTTTTAAATGCTATGATACAAAAAAAATTCACAAGACTTGTTTAATTTTACGTAAATTTTAAAGTAAATTTTAATTAATTTTTACCATAATATGGAGTTTTTTCGAGCTTATTGTAATAAAGTATTTAACATGTGATATAAGAACTACAAATAATACATACCTTCACCTGGGGGACTGCCTGAACGTGACCGTGACCTAGACTTTGACCGTGCTGATCCAGACCTCGACCTTCTAGACCCCGAACGCGACCGACTCCTAGACTTTGACCTGCTTCTTGACCTAGACCTCGATCCACTTCTAGATCTACTCCTCGAACGTGATTTAGCAGAACCCGAACGTGACCTCCTAGAGCCAGATCTCGAACGCGCAGAACCTGACCTAGAACGTGACCTTGATTTCCTCGAACCTGACCGTGAACGAGACCTCGAAATCGAACGGGATTTCCTCGATCCTGAACGTGATCTAGCCGAACCTGACCGAGATCTTGAACGGCCCGAACCAGATCTTGAACGTGACCGGGATTTCCTTGAACCGGACCTTGAACGAACCGAACCAGAGCGGGATCTTGAACGAGCTGAACCCGACCTAGATCGGGAACGTGAACGAGATTTTCTTGACCCGGAACGGGATTTTCTAGAACCAGAACGTGATTTTCTGGAACCTGAACGTGACTTTCTTGAACCAGAACGTGATTTTCTAGAGCTTGAACGTGATTTTCTAGAACCCGAGCGTGATATTCTAGAACCTGAACGTGATTTCCTAGAACCTGAACGAGACTTTCTAGAACCGGAACGTGACCTTCTAGAACCTGAACGTGACCGAACAGACCCAGATTTTGAACGTGACCGTCGGGATCCCGAACGTGAACGTGACTTTCTAGAACCTGCTTTTGATACAGGTGACCCGGATTTTGAACGTGAACGTGACTTTCTCGAGCCAGCTTTTGATACAGGTGACCCAGATCTTGAACGTGATTTCCTTGAGCCTGCTTTTGATATAGGTGACCCGGATCTTGAACGTGATTTCCTTGAGCCTGCTTTTGATACAGGTGAGCCGGATCTTGAACGTGATTTCCTTGAGCCTGCTTTTGATGCAGGTGACCCGGATCTTGAACGTGAACGAGATTTTGAGTTACGAGAAGCATTTGAATGAACGGAACCTGAACGTGATCTACTCCTTGACTTAGATCTTGAACGTGAGGCCTTCCGAGAGCCACTTGGAGATCTAGAGCCCCCATTACGTGACCCTTTGGGACTCCCGGAAGCAGATCGAGATCTTGATGCCCGATCTACTGGACTGCGAGAACGTGATCGTCGAGGACTCTCAATGTCGTTACTCTTTGATGCGTTGATGTCAGCTGATTCACCATCAGGTTTTTCGTTGCATTCTGGCGTAACTGAGCGAGTATAGTCGCCGGCAGGTGATGGTTGGTTGATGTCAACGTTGGAAGCGTCTACAAGCAAAATAATTGAGGTTATATGCCTTATGTCACTGCTGTGTGCTACGCTAAAGTTTTATGTTTATAAAGCTTACCTTGTATCACATCCATCGCGTATGAATTGTGCTAAACGTTGCACGAAACACTGGATGACGAAGCGAGTTCAAAACGACTACGAAATCTGTTTTAAATCAAACATTTCTAACAAGAATCGACAACAGAAACGAAGATCATAACCGGCGTGACGTTAGACGTTAACAGTAAATAACAGGGTTACCACACCACGAAATTAGTTCGACTCAACCAAATATCCCTATACTCGAAGAATTGTAATAAATTTTTATCATTATTATAAATAAATTGGGTAGTTTTCTCATATATTTAGATTAATTAATGTTACCTAACATTATTTGATCTAAAATATAGATTATTTCCAACAATTATTGGTTTTATTAAAGAAAAAAGACCTTTTATTATAAATTATTATTTATTCACGATATATATGGCTCAATTTCACCAACAAGATATAAGATTATCGGTTGAAATTATCAATTATTTATGTCTTGTTGCCGGAATGGAGCCAAAATGAGTTTGTTCGCCAATATTGCGAATTTACAGTAAAAAGTAAAAAGAAACAATACACGATACAACAACTTTGACTCACTCATAACCACAGCAATGTTAATTCCTGAAGACTTGGGGTTTTTCAAACTGTTCTTGCTGTAAATTGGCTCAATTTCACCTCAAGAGATAAAATTATCGGTGAAATTTATTAATTATTTATCCCTTATTGCTGGAATTGAGCCAAAATGAGTCTTCTTTGCCAAAATTGTGAATCTACAGTATAAAGAAAAATAGACATTGATACACGATACAACAAAAAAAGATTATAAGAAGAATAAATTAATAATAAGTACATATAAGCTTTGAAAAAAGCAGCTATTCTATAATAATCACATCATCGTCAGATGAATGCTTTCTATCTCTCAATTCCTCAATCTTCCGGACGCTTAACGAAGCAGGCAGCTTGGGTGCTTCAGCACTAGATGTCGCCACCTGTTTTGGTTTATTTATGACAGACTCACTCCTGACCGCAGAAATGCTAATTCCCGAAGACTTTGGAGCTTTTGGAACTGTTGGTACCTATTAAGAAGACATTTTTTATGTTAAGAACATTTAATATTTACATTTATTCTTATACCTACGCTCTGAAGCTGAAAAAACAGACAGCTAATATTTTATTAAACACAAATCTTTAATAACTTTTGTAATTAATGAAGGATTTAAGTAAAATGCCCAAAATTCAGACTGGTTAGAACTTTTTTTACATGTACGAATTATGTCTTTGTAAAACCAAAACATGTCTCCTAAGTAAATAAAATTTAAATATGCAAAGGCTTTTATTATAGAGTTTAATTTCGATTACCTGGCCAATGGAAACTCCAGAATCCTTTGGAAAAGTCGGATAAACATTTATCGACGACGGCAAAGTAATATTCGGAATCGGAATCGATTTATGCAACGAACTTTTAGCGCCAAGATCTAAAACTTTATTCACCGGAAAGGAACTTTTCTCCTTGTTTCCGCTAGCTTCAATCTTCCTTTGTTTTTGCTTATCGGCCAACTTTTCCTGCAAGGTCTTTGGAGGGGTAACGGGGGGCTGCACTTGCTTCGCCATGGTAACCGTAGGTGTTGCCTGCGTCACAGGCGTTATCGAGATATTCGGCCTGTCCTTCAAAATACTTGCCGTCGCGGCTTTTTCCAGATCTTTCGGGATAAGTTTCGACGCTTTTTGAGCAGAGAAGCTACTAGTTGTCTTCGTTACGTCTTTTATTTTCGGTTTCGTAGGCTCGGTGGGATATTTAAACGTTGGCATAGCTTTCGTAGTCGAAATTTTCGAAGTTGAAGCTTTAGGAATTCCGAACGCACTTTTCGAGGTTATCGTAGAGGTTGTAGCAGTCGTAGAAGTACTCAGAAGACTCGTACTAGTCGAAGGCATCATCGCGGTTAACAATCTCAACTGTTCCGCCGTTAAATTCTGAGAAATCCCACTAGATGGCGTCGCAGGCATTTTATACATATCGGGTAGTTTATTCGGCTGATACTGCGATAAATTCTGCGATAGTTGACTCATCATCAGAGGATTCATCCCCGTGGATAACTGCTGCATGGTTTGCATTAAATTCATCGAGTTTAGGATGTTGTTTTGGCTGGTTTGCGGGAATAACGTGCCCAGTTGGTTCATCTGTTGCGTGATGCTAAGGGTTTGACTGTACTGCCTGAGTAGCTCGTCCTGGTACTGTTTGAGGTACCCGAAGGCAGCAGCGTCAAACCCTTTGTTCCACTGCTGGTTGCGAGCCCGAGGGGTCTTGGGTTGACCGGGAATTTTGGGGCCCGGCGGGCGGCCCCTTGGTCTACCCACGCCTGGTCTTTTTAACGGTGGATTCACGGGTGGCGTTATTGTTGATGGTGTCGGAAGAACTGGTACCTAAAATGAGTCGATATTTAATATGGTACCACTTTCATTATTAATATCTCTACACTAAAAAAAAATTGAATTTTTGTCATATTTCAAAGTTTTTTTTTTAATGTGAAAATTATTTATAGGAAATTACAGATTAATTCAAGAATTCAAACAATTTAATACACAAAAATGTAAGCTAGAATTTCCAAGTTTGTCTGTAATAACTTTTATAAATAAAAACGTTAAAGTTGTATTTACCGAAGTTGGTGTTAATGTTGCCGCCCTTGGTACGAACGCTTGGGTCTGTTGCTTCTTAAGTTTATCGGCCGCCTTACTCTGCTGACAGAACTTGAGAGCCAAATCCAAAACGTTGGCATTTTCTGGAATCTACAAACGCAAAATAATTTAAACCAAAAAAAATCCCCTAATCTAAATTTTAAACAAAGCAAACCTTATCCTGCATAAATTTCTTGTAGACGTCAGTTAACATCCCAGAAAATACCGCCTCCTTGTGCGTCAGATTCTTCTGACTCCGTTGGTACATTCGGAACACATCCAACAAAATCTTATGCGTGGCCGTCGAAGACATATTTTCGAGGTTCTTTATTTGCTTTCTTAAGCATTGTATACAAAGTGTTAAAGCTTGTTCGGATAATTGTTCTCGCTCTGAATTCCTGATGTAGATTCTAAAGATATAATAATGAAATTAGTTATTGTATTTATTATGAGTAAAAAGTATGTTTTAGTTAATTTTGTAAGATACTAACTTATCTGCATCTGGTGTTTTCCTCAACTGTAAGCACATGTCCAGCAGAGTCTTATGGTCGTTTGTATCGTGTAAAATTTGTAATAATAGAGTTACACAACGTCCCATATGTGCTGCGAGGGATCCAGGTCTGTCAATTTCGCTCGATGGAATACGCCATATACCCTTTAAAATACAAAATTTTATATAAGGTAAATGCCACACAATTTATATATTTATATGGTGCTAATGAATATGTCCCTTTTTTTAAAACTAACATTTGAAAATTGATAATTATTATTTAATTTATATTATTTTTTTAGACCTTTAGCAATTGCACCAAATTCCGACAATAAGCGTACATTTTTCAAGTAAATATTGAGTGTTTTAAATAATGTTAATAAGATTTATTATTAAGAAATGTTAAACATTTATGTTTTACGATTTTTAACGAAACATGTGCCAAACCCAAACAGGTCTAAACATTCAACTTTGCGATTTTGGCAAAGAATAGATCATAATCGCCTATGCACTTTCCATTTCCAAAAGCCACATTCTACAGGATTGCAGATATTTTGCGCTTTTTAATTTTGTTTCTTTTTCAATTTTCTTATACGGCTAAGAAAAAACGTCTTTGAATATGTCGATTTTTTACTATCAAAATACACATTTTGATGTAATGGCAATCCCATATTTGAAAGTTATTTTAATATAACATTTAATTGTCTTAATGGTAGCGGAAGAAAATTTATGGCTTAAAGACCATAATTGAAATTGCAAATATTGATAACTTTGAGTACCATGGAGGTTGTAAATGGAATGAATATAAAATGTACTCTGGAACTTTATTTGCCCTGAATACGAATGCGAACTCAAAATTACGTAAGACATCCGGAAAAGTGAAGTCAAATATCAAAACTGTAATTTTAGCAACATTAGTAAATGTTTCAATTGAATTCAATCTCCTAGAAACCTCAAAATCTGTATAAAATACACAATGTAACACTAATTTTCAACTATCTTTTTCTAGAAAATTTTCCTATGTACAGCCATCATACTATTATATGCTGTTATTAAGCCAATGGTGTCATTTAAAAAATATGTCGATTTCGTCTTAATTAAAAAACCATTGAAGGTCGTAAATTTAGTTTACGATAAATATGTGTACATATTTTGATAATTAAAAAAAAAAAAAAAAAAAAACGAGTTTTTTTTAAATAACAGTCCGATCTAGAGATTTTGTCATGTTTCAATACTTTGTGTTCTCACTGTATAATAGCGGTTTTACACTATTGTTAATGGCACTATACGCAATTTTTTACTGCTTAAAAAGTTGTAGAACATTTTGCGTGATAAATTGCGTAGTGTAAAATAATTTGAATAACATAGAATATGTAAAGTTAAACAAAGATATGTCTCTGTCTGCATATCGTCTGGTTAAAAGTAAAAGTAACTAACTAACATTTCAAATAATTACAAAAACCTGATTCCAATAGAATACCAATAAATATAATGACATTTTCCAGAGAATTAATGGATTTTAAGAATTTATTGAACTTGTTTTAATAACACTTATGTATCGTATTTTTGTTTGAATAAGAAACTAAGCAGAAATATGTCGGAATTTAAGACAGTGTCTGAATTTGGGACATTTACCTTAATTCCCCCCCCCCCCCCCCCAGAGATATAAATAAAAACATTAAACTCACATTAAAGAAATTATTGGCCTTACGATCGGAAAAAAGGCCGGTAACTTGAACACCGTTTTTGCACTTATACTCTCCCAGAAACAATTGCCTACATCTAGTCAAATCCTTCTTCTTGTTGTAGTGGAAATACAAGTGAGCCAATCTATACAGAGCTTTGTAATTTTGAGGAAGTCTCCTAATGCATTCTTCCAGTCCTAAGTTTAAACAAAAATAGTTATTACTCAGCTTTATAAATCAGATCAAAGTCGCCTACCTTGAATACAACGATCTATCAACGCTATAATGTCACTCTCGGAAAGATTTCCGTTATTCTCCGATGAACTTGAAGACGACGAACTGCTCGAATCGTCGCTATCAGAGTCTGAGCTCTCGGTGTCGCTGGAGCTGCTCGACGAACTAGAACTTTCTTCGGTAGATTTCTGTAAAATAAAAGAAAAATGTTAAAAACTAATTTTGTTAGAGTTGTCAATACGTACTCTGATGTTGTTTTCTTCACTACGTTCCGAACTTGAACCTTTGCTAGCTTCTTTTTGTTCGTTTTTATTGCTTTTTGGGTTAGACAGTCTTGAAGAATTTTCTGGGGAGATTGTAACTTCTTGCACTGCAATGTCAGAATCATCATTGGTGTTTTCTTGCTGCTTTTCCATGGTTTCTTTCATCATTTCATCCATTATGTCTTGTACGTCTTTTCCCTTTCTCTCGGTTGTTAGTTTTTCTAAAAAAAAATAGTTTGTTTGGAATTTGTGATTTGGTAGTAAAATGCATACAAAAATCTGCAAATCAGTGAAACAGCTCAGTGACAAATGTATAATAATAATAATAATTGAAAATATTTTTGAATGCTGAACAATCCCTCAAAATGACTAACAGCCATCCAACAGCTACTTTGTTTAAAGTATTGATTAATTCAAATAAATATATGGTAGAAAAAACTATTATTCACGTCAAACAATTTATGTTTTATTAAAATTTATATTTTGTATGTAATTTACATATACTGAGGACCAGACTGTTATGTGAGTAGAGAGAATAATAATAATGATTATTTATTTGACTGATATTATTTGTTATACCACATACGTGCTATGTGTTCTTATTGTATAAAGAGCTATTTTTTGTTTTGTTTATTTGTACAAGTATAAATAATAATTGGATGAATTAATCTGATTAATGTATATACATTTTGAATGGATATTGTTAAATTTAAAGTTCATGAAAAAAAAATCTGATGTGGCCAGGCACATGACTTTATCATACAATATATAAAATTAATAGTTTAGCTGCATGAGAATCTATTTGACTGAGATAAATGGTGTCTGTATTAAAATTAAACTAGTTAGCCAGGATTTGACAGATATTTTGATAGTCAATAGTATCAATCGAAGGTATTGTCAAAGCATCAGCATTTGACACTACCTACTGTCATCAGAATAATAGTTGTTTATCTCACAAGTGCCGAAAGTACGGAATAGCACAACGAGCGGTGATGCGGCGCGTCACCGATGGCGGAGCGTCGTCGTCGCATGTGAGCGAGTCGCGCTATGTAGTTTTCGGCAGGAGTGACATCAACGTTTTTTGTATTGCTTTTTGAGAAATACGTATTTTAAAACAATTCTAGAATGGTTATATTTCGGTATAAAAATGTTAGGTTGATACCACTTCTACGAAATGTCAAGTTTAAAAAGCTAATTCAAATTCTGACAGATTTATATTCGTTCATGACACTGTAGATGACGTTCCATAGCGGTTCTCCGAGTGTGACAGCGTGGTGACAGCCATAGACATTTCTGTGGTGACAGCACAAAAAAATATTTGTCAAAATTCTGGCTACTATGTATTTTCATATCAGTGCAGATGCGACCTATCTCGATCGAATAGAATTTGCTCTTGCAGCTAAACTATTAATTTTACCAAAAAATGTCATAGGCATAAATTATTCAAAATTTCCTCTACTTTAATTTATTATTTAACTATTTTGACTAAATTACAGAAATGGCGGCTCATTTGCAAAATCCTTGAAAAAGGCTTAGAATAAACTACCAGTTCCTTTGGACCCTTTTGAACAAAAAGCTTTTCAGCTCTAAGTTAGGTCATGAAACTTCTAAATAGGAACTTTCGTCCCGATACCTTTAGTAGTTTCTCCGGAATCGTCGTCACAAAAATCGTTTACACACACACACAGACACACACACACACACAGACATTTTTTTGTACCTTGGTCAAAAATGTTCAGGGGACCCAAAAAGACCTATTTCCGCTAAAAACTCAATTTTTTTTTTGGCATGATTACAATACTTTATTATACTGCGTATGATAAAGTAAAAATTACATAACGATGATAATTCGGGCCTGCCGATGCCCCCGTAGTGGCGAAAGCTATTGGGGGATGTTAAGCCGTGGATTATTATTATTATTAGTAATAATTTTATTTTTATCCAAGTGATTGCAATGATTAGGTTGCAACTATTTGCCAAATCCTGTATCAATCAATACAACAATTTTAGAACTTCTTTAAATTACTAATAATCAAAAATTACCTTGTTCCTTTTCCGATTCATCTGAATCATCTAAAATTATGATATCACCGCTCGTCTTTTTAACATCTTTTACAGAATTATGCACATTTTCCACTTCAGTAAGCAAATCATCTACACACTTCTTAACGACACTCGAAACACAATCTTTATTTTCCGGTTTTTCCAGCCTACTTTCATATTCCATCGGAGTTACAGAAGAACTTATCGGCGGCCTTTGAATAGCTTTATTCGGTACAGATTCTTTCTCTATTTCCGGCCTATCGCCAGCTTTAGGAAACACAGACGTTTCCAAACATTGCATAAACACTTTTCCGAGCATTTCAGCTATAGGTTTTCCTTCATGCAATTCCATATACTTTAGTATGGAAGCGTTTATCCTATAATTGATTTCCAAAGCTTCAATCGACAGACGTTGCGGATTGGTATAGTTTATTTTTTCCGGATACGTTGCCTTGTTTTCATCTAGTAACGCAGCAGCCTGCAAAAGAAATTGAGTTTTTAATAAGCATAACTTTGATTATCGTAATTGTTAAGTACTGTAAGGTAGTTTTGTAGATAATCCGCTGGTTCTTTTTGACACTTTTCGGCAATCTTCCCCAGCATGTAATGGTACAACCAGCGTTCATCGATTTCACACAAATCCGGCTGATGTAGCTGCAAAGCTTTCAGAAAACTTGTGCTGGAACTATTTAAGAATGTCTCCTTTTTATTTTCCAATATATCGAACCTAAAATATCAAAAGTAAGATAAAGATTAGGGGAGAGTGGTACACAACAGTTTTTATTATTGTTTAGATATATTTTCTGTTTCAATTACCAAAAACAAAGTGAGTAGTGTAATTGATGTGATGTATACACCATAAATATGACCTAAGTTGACATTTTAAAAAAGTGTTGAATAGTTAATATTGAATATATAGCAGTATGTTATTTGTTTCATTGTGTACCACTCGGGGTACAGAATTTTTTGCTGCACGGAGAAAATATTTGGGACAAAAGTTGACAGGGCTCGAGGGCGTAAACGATAGCAATATTATCAACTTTCGATTTGAACTGGAAGCCCTTCCAGTTTGACCGGAAGTGGGTGTTATTGATACGAGATTTGGAAACAATAATCTAGGAAAGACGGTTGTATGAGGTATCATCGGAAAGCTATTTTAAAACTATATTAGTTTATCATTTCATTTCAAACTTTTTTTAATTTGAAGTTTATCTTATTTATTTATTTAGGAGCACTAAAAAGAACCTGCAGTTATTCTTTAGTTAACGTGATCCGATTTCACCAATAAGCGATAGATAGCTATCGATATGATAGCCAATTGACTCGATGCATAATTCTATAGATAGCTGTTTATCCTTTGTTGGTTTAAACATGGCTTATGCCAGTATAACTTGTCGGATAGTTGATCTTAGGATAAGTAAACCTATACCGCCTCCCATTGGTTAATTCGTTTATTGTTATTGGCCCCGTGCACAGTATAGAGTGGGGGTTTCAAAAGCTATTTAGGCGCCCGTTGCGGAATCCTGGCAGACTATTTTCCGCCGGAACTGTTCTCGGTCACCGCTACACGCAAAGGCGCTGTAGTCGATTTTATTATTTGTGCCAGCTGTTGGCGTTCGTAAACGCGCTCTGGCTACAGGTAACTACACCACGTCGGTAATTACTAGGGAGAAAACTGCTTAGAACAGCGCCACCTCCTGGCTATCTCAGACAATTCCTGCGGTGAAACACACGTGCTTGTCGACGCGCACCCGGCCAATATGTTGCCAGTAGTAACTGATTATGCTGGTGTTTATAACAATATTTATTTATACGTGGTTTAAAGAATGGTATAACGTGTTTTGTAAGAAAATTCAGTTGTGTTAAATAAATACTTTAAGTTTTTGTTTTCTGTTAATAAGTATGTTAACTGGAAAAAAATAGTGCTACTCAATAAAATGTGTTTTCACTTTATCGTACGCAGTATGTGTGTATGTGTACCCATTTTTGTGGCAAAGATTCCAGAGAAACTACTAAAGGTATCGCGACGAAAGTTCATACTTAGAAGTTTGATGACCAAACCTAGAGCTGAAAAACTTTTGATTTAAGGGTCTAAAGGAAATGGATGTTTACTCTCAGCATTTTTACCGATTTTGCAAATGAGCTGCCATTTCTGTAATTTTGTCGAAGTAGTTAAATATAAATTAAAGTACAGGAAATTCTGAATAATTTATGTCTACGGCATTTTTTGGCAAACTTAATAGTTTAGCTGCATGAGCAAATTCTATTTGATCAAGATCGGTCGTGTTTGCATTAATATAAAACTAGTTAGCCAGGATTTGCCAGATATTTTCATCCTAATGACAGTAGTAGTGTCAAAGGGTCATGTTACACAGTTCTAGTATTATTTTAATACAGACACGACTGACCTCGACCAAATAGAATCTCATGCAGGTAAACTATTAATTTTATAGAAATAGATTTACTCAAAATTCTGTACAGAAAAGAATCATAAAAGGCAGAATAATACTTTCTAATTTAATTTAGCTATTCGATGCTGAATGGTGTCAGCTACAGCAGATATTTTTTCAGAAGATTTTTAAACCTTGAGATGGGTTGTGCTTTATACAATATATGATAAAATCATGTACCTGGCCACATCATATTTTTTTCTTTAGCAGTGAAAAATATATTTGCCTATGCTTTGACGAACATAATTTGTTATTGTATTCGTACAATACAATAAAATATCAATAAAAATACCATAAAAATAAAAACAATTCTGTAAAATGTAATTTTTACATTTTGAAGTGCAACTTAATGCATTGACAAATGTTGAAATTGCATTATAAATCTCCTGTCCTCTACATGTATCCGTACAGGCACATTAATAGCAATCTATTAACACATGCAGACTATACTGCCCCGAAATCTATAAATTTTTGCGTTATTTTGCAAGTAATACAAGTAATTATTTTGCAAGTAAACAAAATCAATATTCTACAATGTTCATCCGCCTTAAAACAAAACTTTTACTAAAAATTACATACTTCTCCATGCTCAGCATTTCCGATTCGTACTTCAGCACCCTCGAGCAGTACGAATGCACCATATACTCGAACGAACCGTACTCGATCCACAGCGTTATGTGATCGTTGGCCAGGGATAGCGCGCGCTGGAAGCACACTTGCGCGCTGCGCGCCCTATCCAAAAATTCCATTTCGGTCTTGAAGCGCTCGCAGTGAGTAAGTTTCGACTCCAATTCGCTAGCTATACCCAGCGCCAAGCAGGCCCACGTATCAACCCGCAACGGATTAATACACAGGTCCATGATAAAGTACTTATAGCTCCGTTTGAGCTCGCTCTGCTTGAAGAAAAAGTCCCCGAGAAGGTAGTACATCGACCGGGTTTTCAACGGGAAATTTATCGGTTCGGGTAGAGTTTCCGACGTTCCGTTGACGAACTCGGTGACTTTCGGCACGAGGTGTTGCGGGTTGCATTCCGCCGGGACGAGGCACGAGATACGTTGGAGTAGTTGTTCCAATTCGGCGGAAATCGAGATGGATTTGTAGGAATCGAATTCGGGAAGAACGTCCGGGCTGAAGAATTCGTACACTTGTTGCGCCTTGTCCCAGGTTAGTTGTAAGGGGTTTACGTTGTGGTCTGCCAAGTGACGAGAAACCTGCAATGGTTTTTATTGGAAATCAGTAAAACTTTAATTATGGTAAATGAATTCTTAGAATTTACCTTGTTTTTCTTACTTGGATGTTGGTAAAGACAGAAGAACGCCTGTTCGAGGTGGATGTCGATTTTTTCTCGTAACGACTCGAAAATTGGAGTGTCTAATCGGTCAATTACGGTATCTAGTATGAAATGTAGTAATTCTCCTTGGTCGGTGAGACACCAACTTTTTCCCCCTAAAAATAAAAATTAGGATTGATATCACCAATTGTTATGCCGGTACTTCGTTTTGGCTGGGTGCTCACTCTTCACATTCAGCCAAGGAAAAGTATAAAAACAAGCCATCTTTTTTGTACCTTTTTATTTTTCAGTGACACAATTAATCATAGTTGACGATTGATAATTTTTTTTGCAATTATCCTTGGGACGCTATCAACTTAATTAAATACATTTTAAAAACAAAAATTTACCTGTTAAAATTACTGAAATATCTAAGTAATTCTCCAACCGTGAAAAATTTAAAAAGAAAGTTTAAGCATAAGTTTTTTGGCTTTAAACAAGCTATCGTCTAAATATATTTTTTATATTATATAGAGTGTTCATTTTATTATGAAGATTTGGTAACAATTCCTTTTTTAAATAGAACACCCTATGAATTTTTACATTTTTTCAGTGCCTATTTCAGTGACACATAACTAAATATATGATTAAAGGATCATATATTAAGATTGGACATCAAGTTATTGTCAGTAAAATCAAATTTTGAATCCAAATAATTAGCAATATTTTGATAAAATAACAAAAATAATCGTTTGGCTTTGTCGGATTTTCTTTTTCCTTTGTTTTAACCCTCCCTATATAATAATAATAATATTTTCACATTTTTAATTTGAAGTTTAATTCTAAGAATTTTTTAAAGGAATCATTTGTTTATAAAATTCATCATTTTTAATTATGTTTTTAACAAAAAATGATCAAAATGACTTGAATATCTAAATAATTCTCCAACCGTAAGAAATTTCAAAATAAATTTCAAATAAAACATTTGGTTATAAACAACATCTGGTTCAAATATATTTTTAATGTACAGGATGTTTATTTTTATTATGGAAGTTTGCAAATTTTACCTTATTCTAACATGTTTTAATTCAAAGATTAATTCTAAGGCGTTTATTAAGGAATTTTTTGTTATATGTCTTTTTTGAGTTATGTATAAGCAATTATGCAAAACTCATGAACTTTTACTTTAACCTAACGGATAAAAAATAATAAATCAAAGAGAAAATAACACCACAATTAAATAGAATTAAATTGATGTTAAAATGCCACATTAAAATAAATGTTCCCACATACATGTGGGAAAAATATTCTTAATTTGAAGTTCAGGAGTTTTGATAAATTGCTCATAACTCAAAAATAATAATGGATTTTATAAAAAAAAAATTTCTATATAAAATTCTTAAAACTATCTTAGAATAAAAAGAAAATATATTTAAAAAAATACAAGGCGTTCTGTTAGAAAAAAGAAAGGTTTGCCAACTTCCATAATAACATCCTATATATTAAAAATGTATTTGAACCAGAGGATGTTTAAACCAAAAAATGTTTTGCTGTTGGAAAATTATTTAGGTGTTCCAGTAATTTTGACTATTTTTGGTTAATAGCTTTACAATTCAAAAATGACGAATTTTGTAATTAAATGATTCCTAAATAATTCATAAAAAATTCTTAGAAATAAGTATATTAAAAATATATTTAGACCATAGCTTGTTTAAAGCAAAAAAATAATTATCTAACATTTTTTTTTAAATTTCTTACGATTGGAGAACTATTTAGATGTTCCGGTAATTTTGACTAACGGGTGTATATCCAGCCCGTCTCCGTCATGGCGTAGCGTGAATCATCTTTTAAGGATAATTATATGTATAGTTTTTTTTTTTTGTACAGATAAATAACATTTTTATATTCATTGGCTTGTTTTTACCAAAACTTATCACTGTGTCGTTTTTACATCATTCAACCCTAGAGCTAGCATAAATAATAATAATGTAATTTATATTAATATTAATAATAATAACGTATTATTTGCGAGTTGTGCATAAATTTGAAATCAGTATTCACTAAAATAATCCGAAAAACTAAAAATTAATTTTTACAAACCTAGGAACTCGTGACCAGAAAACAATACAGCGATGGAAGCTGGAACTTCTTCTTCTAGATCTGGGTTTTCTGATCCATCAGATCTGCTTTTCTCCTCGTCTTTTTTGACATGCCTCACGACTTTTTTCGCCTGCAATCTATGTTCCTCCCTGCAGATTTCAAAAATTACTCAAATTAATTGCGTTTTTCATGTCATAACTGATAAAATCTTAAAATTATATTATATAAAAAACCTAAAAAAGGAAATATCTAACTCACCTGACTAGAACGTAATGCAACAAAATCCACGGCGAGACCGTGCCCAAAGGTATCTTAGCAACATTTTCCGTATTGATTTGTCGGCAACAAACAAGCGCCAAAGATTCGACCAATCGAGCGCGTTTCTCCACAGTCAAACTGTCAACTACAAACATAACCAAAAAACAAAAAAATAACCCATACGTTTCCAAATTTTTAAACAAAATCTTACCGACGCTTATCGTCTCCTTCTTGATAATTTCGATCATTATCAAGATACACTTGTTCAAGATCATCTCCCACTTGTCTACTTCGGACGTGGGCCTCAAAAAATGCTTCACGGACTCTTTTAGGCACTCCTCGGTCCACACGAAGCAATCGGCTAAATCTGTATACCAGAGCGAATGCAGCAGCATCCCCAATTGGGCTGGACGACCCATCCTACCGTAAGTTGGCGGGTTCGACATCGGAAAGGTAAGTTTTAAGATCTCGGCGACTTCGGCGTATTTTTGAGTGTCGTAGAGCTTCTCGAGCTGACTCAAAGAATCGATCCTGCAGAATATTAGAAAAAATACGTTCAGGCCGATGTGTAAAAACTAAAGGGCGGGAGGTTCACATGTACTTGATCGGAAAAATATACTTTATTGAAATTTGATAAAGAAACTTTGATGTTTAATAACTGTTGTAATTAATAATGGATAAGGATGATTTTTTTCCTTTGCAATGTTGAAAATAATAAAACTTGCACTGTATTATATATTTTTTTACGAAAAATATTTTATTCATTTTATAGATTGTACAACCTCCCGTTACTAAATAAATAATTTTACTTACATCTCCAAATTTTTTAGAAGCTTCTGCGTAACTTGCTCTATAATATAACCGTAATTCACACAATTTGGGAGATGGATTCGTAATTTATTTCCTGTCCCGATAGTAGTTATAACATCTTGAATCTATTAAAGAAACCAAAAACAACGAACTTATTAATCGTAATCCAATTTAAATCGAAAATAACTCATACCAACTGTAACGAATTTATAGCTAGGATATTCTGGTTATCTTTCCGATACGTGTGGCCCTTCAACCAGTTCACGCGACACCAATAACTCTGATAATCGTCACCCCATTGCTCTTCCATTGTCGACACGGTCTCCAAAAAATACAAAGAAGCGTAGTGAATTTTTAGAAAATTTGTATTCCCAATTTCACTAAAAAGTTAGTTTTTCAGTTTTTCTTCCCGTAAGTCATATTCTATTAAATAACTTACTTGTACGTCGTTAATTCCCCGTATACCAGGGTTGCCAACGCGTCATTCCTGAAATCTTCAAACGTGGTTTCTGAGCAGTGAAATTTGGGATGCTCAATATGCTCCCTGCAAAAATAAAACTAGTCAATGACAGAACAATTATACAGGACAAAGTGAATGATGAAAAACTCACTTCCGGAAAAACCGGAAGTGACGCCAAATTAAAAAAAATCAAAATTTTCTTTGACGAATATTTACCTGAACATATTGTAAGCTTCCGCATATATAGGTATCAATTCTTTTGGCCATCGGACACCCCATAATTTTGATATGGCGTAAACATAACCCTCTACTAAATTCACTGCGTCACAGCAGGTCCACTTCTGCGTCCAAAATTTCAGCACGTCGTCTTTTTCAGCTTCAGATCCAAAGTAGGGACTGCGCACAAAATCATATTTTGTATCATTATTTAAATATGAGAAAAAAAATTAATAAATTCATGAAAAATTTATTTTATTAAATTTTGACTATCATACTATAATATACTACCATAATTTTATTTATTGTATGTACTATCGTGGCCATATATTATGTCCCCTCTTTTGAAGTCCATTTCCTCGCAAATCTATGGGCGAAAAAATGTGTAAAAATTCTGATGCTGTCCTTGATTAATATGCTACAACTCATAAAAATTAGAAAGCTGTATATGTTGTAGAGCTGACGTTTGTAATATATGTAATATATCAAGAGTTTTATTTATTTTATATTGTTTGTGCATGTATTTAAATATTATTAATAAAAAACTGTTACAAATAGTTTGAATATTTATACAACAAAATCAGGCATACTTTTTAAATATTTTTTGGGTTTATCAAGCAAACTTAATTTAGTATTCACCACTAATCGGAAAATCTGCTAACTCCATATTATTAGATCTATCCGCTTCCATCAAAATCCTGTTCACAACCTTATTGTATAAAACTGAAGAAAACAGAAACGCCAATCGATAGAAGAGATTTCTCTCGTACCGGGTCACATATTATAATCAAGATTATGCAAAAATTAAGAATTTAATTGTTAGTTAAAATTACTACCTTGACAAGTTATCGTTCTTTTTGTGTATTGACAATAAGCTGCCCCGGTTCTCTCAGCTGTGTCGGTTCTCTCCGACATGACAGCACCGCTAACGCCTCCCTTCCCCGCAGCACCCCAAAGACCGTAGAGCGTCGGAATTCACGCGGAGTTTCAGCACGATCTTTTGTATGAAAAATGCAAGATAAACAATGATTATCTAATAAACTTTAAACCTATGAATTTGTGGGTAGCCTATAGTCTATATTTCATTATTCTAGCTCTTCTAATAACGGAATTGCTGGCATTGCATAATATGGCGTTTTGTGGGTCAATCACTAATCCAGTGATTTTACAAAAATGCACAATTGCTAAAGTTAAACGAATGAAATTTACGAGTGAAAAACAGCGCCAATTCTTCTTAATTTGGAAAAATCGGGAAAATGCCAACATATACAGCTTTATAATTTTTTCAAATTTTTTGCCCCTAGTTCTGCGAGAAAATCGACGTCAAAAGAAGGGACATAATATATGGCCACGATAGTACATATAGCAACAGCTTCATTGGTTATGCCGTCTGCCATTGAAACGTTACAGGATTAGTGGATATCAAAAAAAAAAAAAAAAAAACAGCAAACCCCTTCACAACCAGTTATACAGTAAAGGGGTTAATGTTATGATAGAAATTAATGCAACAATATTTGCAATTAATGCAACAATATTTGCAAAAGTTATACACATTTTTCTGTAAAAAAGTTTAAGGTAAGTGATATTTCAGCTTACTTCGCTCGACTAAAACAATACAAAATAAATAAATACGTACTCAGGATCCAGATTCTTTGGTGATGGTGGAGCCATAGAATCTACGGATTCGACATCAATGTGCTTCATGTATATATCTATGGTGTTCATGGAATCATCAAACGGATTGTATTTTGTCCCGTCTATGCCATTTGGTCTAAAATATTAAAACGAATAATGATAAGACATCGCAAAAATTAAAAATATGATAAAACCAACAATAAATAGCGTGGAATAATCCTTTTCAGAGCATCCTCGATAGTAAAATCTCTTTCCGTCTTCCCTTTTTTCGCATAACGTCGTTTACTGTGCCATCCCCAAATCTGTAAGTCGGACACCAAATCTCTCCTTCTTTTGGTGCCACGATTTTGCGACTTCTGCGACTTTTCGATCTTCTGTTCCATATTTTCTTCCGTCTCATCCAAATCTTGATCCATCTTATTATTATTTTTAAAAAAATAATAAGTTTTATCGATGATATTTATTATATGATATTGAAATTACCTCATCGTTATCAGTTTGTACTGGTGTATTATTTTCGATATCTGTTGGGTTTCCTGTGTTGGCGTCGCTGATTTGCGACAATCTCCTTTCGGATATTTCGCAACCTGTTGCCACCACGTCCATGTTCTCATTTTCGTTATCATTGACGATATCGTCGCTTTTGTTTTCCGTCTCGTCCTGTATTTGTTCCACAATAGCAGGGGTCGCTTCCATTGGTTCAGGAACTTCCACTTTAGTCAGGTCACCGTTTTGACTCATGCACTTCTTAAGGTCTACTTGGCAAAAATGACTCTAAAAATATTAGTAATAACATAAATTTCTAGTTCTTCGGCTAAAAAAATATACGTGAATTTTTACAAACAGTTTACATATTTGGTTATAAACATAATTAGAATTAATAACCAAGTGTTCAAGAAAATGGACTTACCAGGTTATTATCTGAGATGTATTTATGTAGTTCTATCAGAGTTTCGCCAACTGCCACCCAAGAAAATTCCTCTAGTGGTTTAGGTAGGGCAATGCATGGCAATTCCTTAGGAGCTAAAGACTTTTCAACATCGTTAACTCTATCGCACAACTTTTGAGCTTCTTCTAGAATTTTCTCTTCCTCTTCTTTATCAATTTGCACATCTAAGCTAGGTTCATATATGCTGGAAGACAACAAAATCGATCAAATTTTGTGTGATAATAACTAGCAAAATTTTGGAAAAAATACAACTTAAAAAAAATAATATTTGCAAATACTTTTTTCAAATAAAATTGTTGCATAGCTCTGAACATAAAGGTAATTTACACTTCAGTGTTTTTCGTTGATTTGGTAATACCCAGTACATGCAAGCAAATAATTACATTCTAACATTTGCATTTAAGGTTTAAGACAATGCAGACACTTTTATAAAGAATAAAATTTTCCCAGAAATTGCTAATAAAATGGTTAATTTTTAATGAAAACAGAAGTTACTCAGAATTCATTATAATCATTGGCATATATGATGATAGGGATTATATAGTGATAGATAAGTATGTAATGCACTCATTATATATGAGACGTAGATAAACTAAATTGAAAACAATGGAGATTTGGAAATATAAATAGAAAAAAAAAACACTTACTAATCTGGGTTGTACAGTTGGTAATACTCCTTCGTGGCAGGATTACATTCGTATATATTTTTCCTAAGAACCAGCCCTTTGGTATAATCGGGATCTATATATAGCGCTTTTCCAATATACATCAAACAGGCAACAGTATCTCGTAACGCAAATAAGACCGATATAATATTATCCAAACATGGTCGATGTGTTTCACTGCACTCCAAACCCTATAAATATACTTATATCACAAAGAAATCTTCAAATTATTGAATAATTCGAGTAGTTCGAGAAATTTGACTGTAGTTTTTTAAATCATTATATATAAGTATTGGCTATTATTATTATTAAACATACCTTTGCAAAAGCTTCTGACGCTTGTCGAAATTTATCGAGTCTAAGTGCTATTCGACCAATTTTAAACCATAACGTAACATCTGTAGAATCCAGTTCGGAAGCCTAAAGTAATCACATATATATATTAAATCTAATCATGCATAATTTTAAAAAAATACCGTAAGATAATTCTGTAATGCTGCGGAAAAATCCTTTTGATTTATCGCTATGGTTCCCAAGTTTATATAACACGAATATTTGATAGTCGACATCGTTTTCGGCAAGCCCCCTTGCGATTCAAGTTGCGGTATATTTTCGGTAAGTAACGTCTGCAAAATATCTTCCGCGGCAAAATATTCGCCCATGGACTGTAATCGTAGCGCCTTGTTGTACATATCCAATGTAATCTCTTCCTAAAAACCAGCGACTTTAGACAAATTTTTTATATCGAAGTTTTTCTGACATATACCTGAGCCTCTCGCCTGATAGTGGGGCCATCTTCATCGGATAAAGATTCCCTGTTCAAAGCTCTGATCTTCAACATCTTAAAAATGCGACTTACAAACTAGCAATTACGTCGAGCATAATCGTTCTGGTATAAATTAGAAAAAATCGTTCTTATTTAGTTCGCTTGGTTCAAAACAAATAAATTGTGAGGTTAGAGAGGGTTGTTAGGATCAGTCATACCAAAATCAAAATATAAAATGTCAAAATGTCATGTCTTGTCATTATTGTTTAGGTTATGGTTCTAGACTTAGGTTAGGTTATGTTAGTATTCTAGAAACAACCTTTTTAAAGAAAATGCAAAACAATATTTATTTTTCTAACTAAAGATAAATTATAACAATTTTACGAACATTCAATTAAAAAAAAAAACTATTTGCCATCTTAATATATCAGATCTTAACTGTTGAATACTGCAACGGATAATAGATGTTTACTGTTTATGATCAGAGATGTTTATTCATCTTTTTTCTGTGCACCAACTGTGGTCAGTTTGACGCCTTTGGCCAAAAAATTCCACTGCTTAAATCTAGAAAATAGTATCTCCGCCTTCTCCTGTGTTAGTTTCAAATCCCTAACTAAATCGTCTAGTTCGTGTTGTTCAAATTTTTGTGGTTTATTTCGATTTTCGGCAGTGTTGTTTGGATTTCTTGTACCCCCTTTAGATTTATCCATTTTCCTACTATAAAAATTAACAATTTTCTGTCTTAAACTGAAACTTACTTTATTATAATTAAGTTCTCACCGTTATTTTGTAAAATACGTCCAATTATTTACAAAAAAAATGCTAATAAGATCAACACCAAAGTTGCAAGAAACAATTTTCAAACTGCGTGGTATTTTTCCAATAATTTTCTCTACTGTTCAGGCCTGCCAACTTAATTAACTGTCAAATTGTCTGTCAAAAAATAACCCTAGTCATGTTTATATACGAAAGTTCTTATGCAGTTTTAAAAATTGTGTAGTCATTTTCGTAGAAATTATCAGTTACAACATAAAATACCATGCCAGAGCTTCTAAACTTCAAAACGCCTTGCAATTTAACAGGGTTTACGCTAATAATCCCCAGTGTTTCTGTAGGAAATGTGGGACAACTAACCGTAGATTTGATCATATCGACTTATAACCTAAGAAAAGTTGCAACGTTGTGGCACCCAGGCCTCATACCTTTGGTTGGCAGTGATCCGTTTGATTTAGATGTCACCGAACCATGTACAGCGTGCGAACTATACATAAATGAAGTGCTAAAATTAGCAGTCCTCCAGCTGCGTTCGAGTGTGGAAATGAAGCTGACGTCGAACTTTTTTACGATGTTAAAAGAGAAAATTGTTGAGTTACAATTCGCGAATGTTGTAATACTTACTTCTACGTTTGCTTACGAGTTACGGACTGTTGATGCGAGTCATTTTCGGAATATTGGCTGCAATGAACAAGTTGCCGCGGAATTGCAAATTCAAACCATGGAGGTTGACGAATATGGGGCTCAAATTTCGGGAACCGGATTTGCTGTTAAGTTGTACGACTTGTTAAAAGATTTGATACCAACTGTTGTTTTTTTGAAGTATGTTTCCGAAGGCGATAATCGGCCCGACGCTGTGTCGATGTTAGATTTGTTAGCTAGGTTTACGAGTAACTTAAATAATAAAGCGGAGTATAGTTTGAAGTTTCCGATATCGTGGAATTATGTGTTTGGGAATCCGCCGCCTGATGGAGTTTATTAGCTGGTGTTTTTAAAATATACGTATAATATTTTAGTAATGTGTTTTATTTTATAATTTGTTTGTTTTCTATATTACTCTGATAGCTATAGGAACGAAAATTATCGCAATTTAGAGGGGGGGGGGCAAAACTCTGAACGTTATAGGGATATAAGGTCCCTTAATTACCTACAATTTTAGGTATGATAGAAATTTATGCAAACGTTTTTTGCAGAAGTTATAAACATTTTTCTGTGGAAACTGATTGAAATACGTTAGCTATAGGAACAAAAATTATTGCAATTTAGGGGGGCAAAACTCTGAACGTCATAGGCATATAAGGTCTCTTAATTACCTTCAATTTGAGGTATGATAGAAACTTATGCAAACATTTTTGCAGAAGTTATAAACATTTTTCTGTGGAAACTGATTGAAATACTTTAACTATAGGAAAGAAAATTATTGCAATTTATGGGGGCAAAACTCTGAACGTCGTAGAGATATAAGGTCTCTTAATTACCTTCAATTTGAGGTATGATAGAAACTTATGCAAACATTTTTGCATAAGTTATAAACATTTTTCTGTGGAAACTGAAATACGTTAGCTATAGGAAAGAAAATTATTGCAATTTAGGGGGGCAAAACTCTGAACGTCATAGGGATATAACGTCTCTTAATTACCTTCAATTTGAGGTATGATATTGAAAATAAATGCCATCTTTAGTAAAAAGTTTTATATGGGCTTATTATTGGTTTTCTAAATTGCGTAAGAAATTGAAGCAGTTTAAAATATTTATGATTTTGTTAATATTTCAGACAGCCTTAACTTGATAATAAACAAAACAAGATAGTATAAGTCTATATGAAACTTTTTACTCAGTATGGCTTAGATTATTGCATTTTTGATAAATTCAGTAGACTTGAAAATAGAGAAATGTTCTGATATCTAGACACAAAGTTAAAGTTTTTATCAAGTTAAATAAATAATTCCACGATAAAAAAAAACGAAAAAGATTAAAGTTGAAAAATAGAAATCGCCCTAATATTCTGATAAATAGAAAGACATTATACTAGTTAGTTAGTTAAATATTAGTTGGACTTCTCAAATTTCGGAAATAATCGACGAAATCGAAAATACCAGAAAACCAAATACAAAAAAAATTTTGGAATCAAACCAGTAATAAATTAATAAACAATACAGCAATTGAAACATTTATAAGTTGAATATTTTGTCGACACAAAATATTTTCGGGCCCTGCAAGAACAGTTGTTTCCGAGGCCCCACAACTTATAGATGACCAACTGAAGAGAAAAAAAACATACAGTTGTAGGGAATAAAAAATTTATTCAGATAAATATAAATAAATACATCAGTTTTAAACTAATAATATCAAACTGTTACATAAATTAAGTACTAAAAAGTAAGAACAAAACATTAAGTAAGTACAAACTAAAGTTGAAGGAATGTGGTTGCCTTAATACTGGATCTCCGCAAGTACCAATTAATATTTTTAAACGCAACTTTACCAAGAAAATGTCGTCAAATATCTGAATTCAGCTACGAGTCACTTTTCACACTATATCTCACAGTATTCCCGTCTTGATTATTCTCAGCGTCAACCTTCTTCTTGTTTTTAAGTTCTTCTAAAGTCGTCACCGCATTATTCTCGAAAGATTTCATCTTCACGTTACCAAAATCCATTTCACTTTCCGACATAAAATCTTCTTCGTAATTGTCCAAAGGTTCAAGATCGAACATCTTCTCTAACTCCTTCTGACTGCTGATATCTTTCAATTCTTTCGTATACAACGGAGGTAGCAACATTTCATTCGACCGCGACTTAGACGCATTCATTTGCGGTAAATCATAAGAACTAAGATTACGGCCTTTAGACTTTTCTAATTTATGTGACGATAGTTTAAGTTTTTCCAAACTCGTGTCGAATTTTGATTGTTTAACGACAGGTGGTGAAATTTCTAATTCCGAGCTACCGCCGTGTTCAGATTTTGAGGTTATATCGAGTTCTAAGGATTTTTCCGTCGAATTTATCGCGGAAATATCTTCGGAGATACTTTTCGCTTCGACTTCTTTCGCGAACATCGGCGAATTTATATCGAAAGTCTCGTTTTTGTTGCGTTCAACCGTAATATTTTGCGTCTTATCATTATTCTCGATAACGGAAACACTTTTTTGGTTACTATCTTCGTAAGTCGACTTTTGAGATCTTGTTAATTTAATTAATTGTAACAAAATCGGGCTAGAAGTATCTAAATTTGTTATATTTAGTTCGTCAGCAAGGTTGGTTTTATCACCATCGTATAAACTTGCTAAATTCGATTCCGGTTCGTAAACTGATAACGTAAAGTCGAGATTGTAATATTCGAGAAAATCGCGCACTATTTGAAACATTAATCTACCTTCGGGAGTGTTCAACGCTGTTTTTAATTTGTTATTCGACATAGGCTCCTTTTTCTGTACCTGGAAAATTGCACGGAGTGTTATATTTCCTAAAAATAAATATCCAGGTAACTTACTGATTCATTTTCGTCCAAAGCTAAATATATACCGGCTCGTAATTGGGCCTAAAAGGATAAGTTTTTTAATAAAGCACATATTTTGTGGGAATATTACAAAAAAACGAACCCTTATTTTCGCAAAACAACCGTTTTCTTCCAAAGTTTGGGTTATGAGATCCCTAAGTTCTGTATCTTCATCAACAGACATTTTTCCTGTAGATTATCATCAAATTCGACGTTGCTTTTTTAGTTATAAAGTACGAAATAAATTCAAAATAAACACTAAGATTGTTATGATGAAATCTTCTTCTATAAACAAAACACAGGCGCTATAATACGTAAGTATACGTTGGCGATACTGGTTGTCAATTGTCAAACGAGCCTAATTTAAGAAGAAGAAATAAAAGGCCAATATGTTTTCTTGCACATAGAATTTTAAGTCGTAGAAAGAAAATAATCTTTATACACTCGCCTACAGCTAGTGTATAAAATTCATGGTAATCACACAACAAGTTCTGTGTCGATACGTTACAGTATTGTTGGTACGTACTGTATAAAAAATACCGCTTGTATAAGCTTCAAATGAGATATTTACTTCATTGTAAAGATATAAATAAATAGAACAATATGCGCTATGATACAATAAAATTTTAGCTATCGATAAACACTAAATATTCAAGAAAAAATATCATCGCTGATGTGTATCACGTAGATTTTCTTGAAACGTTTTTTGTTTTATGTGATTTCCGAACTGCCTTCAATATTTTATAAATTGCTTCCGGTTCGACCCTCATGTTGAGAAGTTCTATAAAAATGCTAAAAAGAAGATTTCCCTGTATAACATATAGGATTGTATCAATTTGTTAAAAGACCTACTTAAAAATTACTGGATTTGCGTTAATATCGGCTAATTTTGATAACTGCAACAATTCTTCCTGGTGCGGTCTCAAATTAATATTGAATTTGGTCCAATCGTCGGAATGCTTCATATTTTAAAAAGTGTTTTTTAAAATTTAGCTTGACAGAACCAACAGAGATAAACAGAAAACAAGTTTTTTCGATATTCGGTTGGCGATAGAGCGTTGAGCAGCTAACTTCAGACTTATCGGTTGTCATTTCTAAAGAATCCTAGAGAGATTTCTTTATATTCGGTTGGCGATGCTGTGTTGAAGTGTTGAACTGCTAACCTCAGAGGTTGTCAAATGTCATTTTCTAATTTCCACCTCAGAGTCAGAAATGTCATTATCGATAGTTATATCGCTGATAATATGCAGGCTACGTTAAATCGTTCGATATAAACGCAATTAATTCGATATAATTCTAGTTGTTACCGATTAACCGACATGTGTAAGCGAAAGTGCTGTTAGTGTGCGGATAAAGATCGTTTATAATTTTCGATTATTCTAATGATCGTCTGTAATATCGCACAAATTCAAAATGAAGAAGTTATTCTCTAAGATCGAGACTAAGATCGAAACGACCGGTAGGGAGGTTAACAATTTCGTGGGCAAAGTTTTTACCGTAGGCAGATTGACAGTAACGGTTGAAGAAGTGCTCGCAGAAGGTAATTTTTCTATTAGATATAATCAAGGCACTTATCTAATAAATAATTTTGTTGTTGTCCAGGTGGCTTCGCTATTGTGTTTCTTGTGAAAGCAAACAATGGAACGAAATATGCTCTCAAGCGTATGTATGTCAACAATGAACCCGATCTCAACGTCGCGAAAAGAGAAATTCAAATTGCTGTTCGTTTCCGATGCATTGCTCCCCAACTTAACTTAAACGATGTCATTTTTTAGAGTAATCTGAGCGGCCACAAGAATATTATCGGGTATATAGATTCAAGTTTGACAGCTACCGGGGGAGGTGTTTATGAAGTGCTGTTGCTGATGCCCTACTGTCAAAATAGCGTGCTAGGGCTTATGAAATCCCGTGGTAAACCTACGTTTACCGAACAGGAAGTTCTGACCATATTCTGTGACACTTGTGAGGCGGTATCTAGGCTACACCACTGTCAAACGCCGATTATACATAGAGATTTGAAGGTTGGTGCTGTTTTTCAACAAATATTTAGATTAAATTGTCAATTGTTCTAAAACTTTATTTTTGCTGTAAGGGGAATGTTTTTTTATATTCTAGGAGTTTTTCCTAGAATGTTTAGGATTTCTTTATAATAAAAAAGTGATCTAAAACTAAAATTGTTCAGAATATAAGTGCCTAATTTCATTTTGCTGTCCTCCTTTTTTTTGCTCTTGATAGTACTTTGTGTTGAGCGTGGGGGACACTCTGTATATAATTTATGAGAAAAGTGATTTATGAGCGGTAGATAAAAACCTCATGTTTGACTTGCAGATAATGGCCGAATCCATTTGTATATACAGCTTATGCTTGTGAATTATAACCTAAATAATGTGCAGATCAAATAAATAAGATACAAGTATAATAATTGTCATAAGTGGATGAATAAACACTTTTCCTTTGTTTTGTTTAATTTCTTAGGAACAGGTGATTGTTAATTATGACATCATTAGCTTAAATTTACAATTAGAAAAATGGTGGTAATAAAATAAATAAATAACAACGTAAGTCTTAAGGTCTTATGGCGGTTAAGGAGAAACTAAATCGAATAGATGAGCGTTAATTTAAAAGTATAAAATTCGGGTACCGTTTATAATTTTTTGTCAAGCTCACGTTTACACTGAGAGGCAAAAAATCTGATGTGGCCAGGCACATGACTTTATCATACAATATATAAAATTAATAGTTTAGCTGCATGAGATTCTATCGAAATCGATCGTGTTTGCATTAAAATAAAACGAATTAGCCAGGATTTGACAGATATTGACAGTAGGTATTGTCAAAAATCAGCCTTTAACACCACCTACTGTCATTAGAATAAAAATATCTGGCAAATCCTATATTAATGCAGACACGATCTCGATCAAATAGAATTTGCTCCTACAGCTAAACTATTGATTTTACCAAAAAAATGTTATAGACATAAATTATACAAAATTTTGACTACTTTATACTATTTTCACGAAATTACAGAAAAAGGCTCATTTGCAAAATCCTTGAAAAATGCATAACAATATTGCTATCCGCAATCCGCACTTGAAATACACATTGACTTTGTAAACACCATGGAAACACCAAGCTGTTTCAATATTGTTTCACATAGCGTACGTGCGCGCGTGTTTCTCCTCCTCATCACATTCTCCATGCATTTGCGTGTTGAATTGACGTTTCGCAACCGCTGACGTTCTGAATACTGTTAAAAGTTTCAAAATTTCCTAGCTACCTACTATTAATGTAGACACGATTTCGATCAAATAGAATTTGCTCCTGCAGCTAAACTATTAACTTTAACAAAACATGTTATAGGCATAAATTATACAAAATTTCCTCTACTTTAATTTATTATTTATCTATTTTGACGAAATTACAGAAATGACGGCTCATTTGTAAAATCGTTGAAAAATGCTAAGAGTAATGAGGCAGTTCCTTTGGACCCTTTTGAACCAAAAGCTTTACAGCTCTAAGTTTGGTCATAAAACTTCTAAATATGAACTATCGTCCAGATACCTTTACTAGTTGGTCCGGAATCGTGGCCACAAAAATGAAGTGAATCATAAGCGTCAATTATAGAATTTTAGCTTACGTTGTATCATAATTATTTGAATTATAACCTAAATTATGTCCTCATCAAATAAATAAGATACTGTAATAACTTTTAGGTTGAGAATATACTGATTGGTGATAACGGAAACTATGTGATATGTGATTTTGGCTCTGCAACTGGCCGTATACTGAATCCGACTATACAGGGCGCTTCCGTGGTCGAAGAGGAAATAAAACGGTACACTACGCTCAGTTACAGGGCCCCAGAAATGGTCGACATGTATTCTGGGAAATCGATCACAACCAAATCAGATATCTGGGTAATTATCATTATTATAACATTATTATGACATATAACTTTAATATAACCCTATTTTATATTTTTGCCGGTTATACAATTTTATATTTTTCCAGGCGCTAGGATGTTTGTTGTATAAACTGTGTTTTTTCACCTTACCGTTTGCCGAGAGCAGCTTGGCCATACAGAGTGGCATCTTTTACATTCCAGACAATTCTAGGTACTCTAAAGGCTTGCATCAACTGATAAGTAAGGAATGAATAAAAAAAAAATTGGCAGTTTGTGTTCTAAATGGTTTTTTTTTTCGCAGGATATATGTTGGAACCTGATGGCGAGAGAAGACCCGATATTTATCAAGTTTCGAGCGTTGCGTTTCCACTTTTGGGTAGAGAAAATCCTGTCGTGAATTTAATGGTAAGAGATTGCTAATTATTGCTTAAATTTCTTCGTCTTTTTAAGTTATATTAAACCTGAAGATATTAAATTGTAATTAACGATGAGTAATTCCTTGTCAAATGAACAAAAATTTTTTACGTCGTCATTCGGAATTTTGATTTCCAAAGTAGTGTTTCAAAATTTATAAATAGACCTGGAAAAATAAGCAATAGAAAACATGGAAAAATTTAAAAGTAGTTTTTAACATTGCAATTACAGAATAACGCCTTAAGGTAGACAAGTGCAGTCATATATATTTGATTTTCTGGGATTTAAGCGTGCATTATTTAAATAGATATGTGCATTAAAATAAATACTTTGTACATTAAAATAATAAATATTGCGCATTAAATAAATATGATTATGTTACACACAAAAATACATATGTGACCTGATCTACGAAAAAGGGGTTTATGTGTCAAGAGGTCGATTTTGAGGTTTTAGGCGATTCGAATAGAGAAGAGTCCCCTCTTTCTAACGAACCCAAGCCCAGCTTGGTAGCTTTCTTAACGGCCGAGTTATTCGTATTTGAAGTTAGAGTACACACAATAAAAAGACTAAATGTAAAAAAATTATTTTACCTATTTTTTCTTGTACATAGTAAAATAAATTAGAGAAATAAAATTTCTTATAAAATACAACCCAAATGATATTTTACAAAATAATAAATAATGTATTCTTATAGGAAATAATATTTATATTAAATTCAACCTCTCTAATTTTTCGTCTTCTTGGTGTCTTTAGCATCTACCTTTTCACTCCGCTTCTTTTTATGATTTGTTTGGTCAGTTTTAGCCTTTGGTGTACCTACATGAGGACTTGTTTCGCAGTTACCTTTACTTTTCTTTTTCTTCAACTTTTTCAGCGGTTCTGGCGCTACTTAGCCCTTTTTTCTGGCATCAGTTGCTAAGTTACGAACGGTGTTGAATGTGTACCACTGCCTTTCGAGTTACAATCCAACTGGTTAGAAAATGTCTGGCGTTTATTCACTCAATGTTTCAAAAATAAGAGTAAGCTGCTCAAATTCTTCACTATTCGCATTTTTTTTCATCTTCACCATTCAATTTTCACAAATTATAAAATAGTTGTATTGCGTTATACCTTTCAAGGGCCGCTGGGCCGCTTAGCCAGAACTGGTTTGTTATGGCCGTGGAAGATAGGTACCTTGTGATACATGTACAATATTATATTTTTCAAAAGGTCACAATCCTTCCAACTTCCATACTTCTTTCGTCCAGATAATTCAGAATACCCTGTTCTAACTCATTGTTAGAGTTGCCTGCTTCTTCTAAGCTAAGAATGACCAAGTTTTCTCTACTTTCAATAGTTCTCAGAAATCCATTCTGGATATCTCTTGTATCCCACGAGGAATTTTTGAAATACATTCCCGGGTGCAACAGAGTTTTCATCAAAGAATTGGGACACAATTTTCAAATCATTATCATCCGTATAACTTAAGCCGAAACCCACTTCTGTATCTCCAGTAGATGGTTCTGGTTCGTCTATTTCGATGTCGCTGTTCATTACTTTTGCCGAAATACATATCGTTGACAAATTATAACGCGTCTCCTAAACACATCACTACACTTGTACTTTACGTATAACTATGAAAAAAAAAATACTTAGAACGTGCCTATTAAAAATCTTTAACATATAAGACACATTGTCGGGGGAAGGGGGGGGGGAGTTCAACATTCGTCACCCAAAGTGACAATAACACAGAAGAAAACGAGCGCACCGTTGTTCAAAACTTTACCAGCGCTTATCTCGGTAACCGGTTTTCGCACATAAACCCCCTTTTCGTAGACCAAGTCACATATTGTGCCCTAATTTAATATATATATATTATGCATTAAAATAATACATAATGAGCATTCAATAAATATAAATATGTTACATAAAAAATGTTATAATGAGCAATATTTTATTTATATTGTGCCTTAAAATGAATATATTGTGCATTGAAATAATGGATATAGATCTACTGCGCTTCAAAATTAAGCTGATCTGATTTTTGCGATTCGTATGTTAATGATAGCGCGGACTTTCAATGATAATGATAAATTTTGATAAATGATAAATTTATTTAACATTGTGCACAGAATAAGTCAGAAATATAAAACTTTATTAATTAATTCTAATGGCACATCCTACACATTATGTTAATCGCCACTTTTTCTAAATGGCAATTTCATATTTTTTTTTTCCTGATATTAATAGATCTGTTAATTGTTTTAAAGGTATTTCGCTATTTAGGTATAAGGTATAACGGTATTTTAATCCATTATATTGTTTTTTCTTTTTTTTTTTCAGAAAACTCCAACACCGTCACTGGAAGACCTCCCCATTCCCCTATTTGAATCCGACGCGAAGAAAACACAGGTAAAAGCGACGACAAAGACCAACGCTGCCCCGGCAGTCGAGGGGACCAGCGTCATGCCCCGGCAACGCCCCAAGGGCAACACCACGCAACCCTTAACACTCAACAACATCCCCCTAACCCTCAGTCCCAGTCCGACGACCGTAAAAAAATCGCAAAGCCCCACGTCGGATACCGCCCAACATAACCTCCAAAAAACCACTCCACTACAGAATTTCGCGCCCAATCCACCGCCCAATCACATTAGCTTTCCTCAACAACAGCCGCTATTCCAAAATCCGGAAAATTTCTTTCAGCCCCCCGCTCTTTCGGCCCAGGAATCCTCCAATCACGAGAAAACGTTCGATAATCTGTTTCACTCGTCCGTTTATCCCGATCCCTTTCGAGATGATAATTTAAGTCAGTCGTCGCCGTCTGGGGAAGTGACGCAGATTATTTCGTCGCCGATGTCGCCCGAACACGGGATTAGCGTGAAAGGTGGGCTGCACCAGAAGCACGGTATGATCGAGACTTCTAGCCAGTGCATCGTGAGTTCTTGTTCGGATACGCCGCCTAGTTCCCCGTCATTGAACGTGCCCAAGGGTCATAGACGTAATATGAGCGACACCACTGCTTTTAACAAGTAAGGGTTTTGGCGTAAATTAGTGTAAGAAAGTTTGAGTCATATTGAAGATTTTTGTATTAGTTTTTTTTTGCAGAAAATTTTATTCTTTGTGGCACAGAGCACAAATCAGGTCTTTTAACAGTAGCTACCACGACTAATTACCTACAATTTGAATTCGAATAAAAGTTGTATAACATGACTTGTAAAAGTTACAAAGTTTTTTTTTCTTCTTGATTGGAGTGGCTTATGTTACTGTATTTTTTTGAATACTTTAACATTTTAAGTGCTAATAGTATTAAGACTAGAAGTCTTATCGTAATCCTTATAATTTTTGAGTTATTATTAATCTTAAAAAGCATAATTTTAAGAAACAAATTATATTTCAACTATTAGAAATTTATTTGAAGTTTGTTTATGACAAAATTCTATCTAGAATTTTGAATTTTAGAATTTGAATTTGAAATTTTGGACTACATACTGTGTGTTCAATTCAAAAGTATCCACCCTTAATACCTCTTGACCTGATGCGATTATTGCTTTGAGTGAAAACACGATTTAGATATTGAGGGAAAAAACTTTTTTATTTAGTGCTACTACAATAAGTTTACATACTACAGGTATTAACAATAGAAAAAAATAATCAAATAACTTTTCAACCTAATTATCAGAGCTTTTCACTTATTTTTAAGTACTATAAGTTGCATGACTATCCCGAGCAACAATGAACAAAATATAACAAGTGAAAACGGTTTATCTTTTCTTTTGCTTTTTTTCTATAGAATCTGTATCTATAGGCAGAAATTTTGACTTGAGAATAGTTTTTGAGAAAAGCTGTGCTAAAACAATCTGAAAAGTAAAAAAAAAGCAACAAGAGACAGTTTTTATTTAATTTAATGGATTATTTTTCGCTGTGATATGTAAATTTATTGTGGTAAAACAAAACAAAAACTTTTTTATTATTATTATTATTAAACTGAATAATATTGTAAAAAAAGTTTGAATATGTTTGATTTGATCTTTAATTTTATGGGAATTAAGTATGGATATAAAAGTACAAAAAAAAGGGGGGTCGTAGTTTTCAAGTAAGAATGTAAGAATGTAAACTACAAATTTCTATACTTTTTAGTATATTTGGTATATTTGTAAGAAACCAGCAAAAGTTGAATTTTTTAATTGTAATGAAAGATTTGTAATGCGCTAATTTACTCATCCGCTGAACAGAAAAAAAAAACAATAAAAGCTCTAGGAAAATATACAAGTTGATTCATTTATAAGAAGCAGGTCAACCATTTCTTTTTAAATGAGAGACTTTCAACCAGTAACTCTTTTGAACAAATAATTTGTTTCATAAACTTTTCAAATGACGTAATGCTTACAGATTCCTTTTTGTACATAGTGTATTGTGAACTACATGCTATATCATACATAAATTTTAAGATCTGATTGTTATATTCTTACAAATTGCTACTAAAGAAATTTTTCGTATGATTCAAACACTCCTGAACTATATTTTGATATTCATCAATTAAAAAAATTTTTACATAAACAAATAAAAAGTTTATATATTGTTTTAGGGTGTATGCTTCGGAAACATCTCAATTTCTCGCACCATTTGAGTGCTCGATGAAACCGAAACAAGGTGCTAGTACTCCTTCGAATGACACGGTTAATATGATGACTATGGTGCCCGCCGGTGTTTCTGCTTCGACTACCGACGTTAGCCATGCGATTGGGGTCGATAGCAGATCATTGTCGGCTGACGTTGCTGATTGGAACCCCTTCGAGGAACCCCCTTTCAGTCAGATGACCGAGGACCATATTTTCGGACAGGAGTTTGATAAGATACGAAGAGGAAGTCAGAGCAGTAAGCAATTTTACTATTAATAGTTTGTTTTGAGATCAAAAGTGATTTTTGAATGTAAGATAAATGTTGGGATAAACATTGGGTTAAATTATAAATCCATGAAAATATTTTTAGAAGCGGAATTTATGACGACAGAAACGATTTAAATTAATACCGGCGTTGTACGACTATTAGAAAGTTTATACTTCGTAGGTAGTTTTTTACCTAGTTGTTCTGTGTCTTAAAATTGATTAAACCTTTCATTCTAAATTGAATTTTGTTATAAATAACCAGTTTCTTAAAATCGTTATTTCCAGTTTAGAGATATTTTCATGGACCGGCATTCTATAAATTTACCATCACGTTATGCTTGTTCGACAGGTATACAGGGTGTCAAATCACGCGAGAGTCTGGTGATGTCCGTTACGGAAGATCCGTTTGGCAGCGCCCCGTTCAGTCTTCCAACACGACGGTCAAAAGCTGGTCTACAGACCTCAGGTAACCAACCGTAATTTAATAAGAAAATTTAACAAAAAAAAAAGAGATTCCTTTGAATAGAGTATATTCATGCTTTACTTTGCTTCTGGTTTACGTGTGTATATATATATGTATCGGAAGAGATATGTAGGAAATTAGTGATAATATCCATCACAAGCAAAATGTCTGCTAACGAGCACGAAAGAAAGAAAATACGCTAAAACCACTTTGATTGTTGACAATATCGTGTCTTGCATTGTAATTTTAATAGCAAACGTGTGTACGTTCAATATATCAATTTAGGCGAGATTATTATTATTATTATGTATAATACTGGGTGACTCGCACCATAGGTACTACCGTTTATTTTTTTTATATATATATATATACTGGACAAATGAAATTTTGAGGAAAAAAATGCAATTTTTAGGATACTCTTAAGGCTACGCTACGACTTCCGGTTTTTCCGGAAATGACGTCAGCAGTGAAATTTCAAATGGCACCCTATAATATTTGTGTGCTATTTTCAATCTGGACGACATTCTGAACACAAAAACATATTGATCGTCAATTTTTATCGTCAAGGCAACGAAAAAATAACTTTCGAAATGTCGAATCGAACAATTAGGGTGCACCTTTAAGATATATGAGAAAAAATCTATGGCCAAAAGCTAATTAAATTACACTAGAGGGCACCAGTATTACAAAATCGGCCTAAATAGATTTAGGGAATAACAATTTAAATTACGGTGATTAATTTTGTGCGTAAATTACCGTTGTAATTAAAATTATTAATTTCAAATATTAAATTACCACGTAAATAAAAATTAAAAATGGTAAATTACGATGGCTTAAACTACCGAGTATTTAAATATGCAATATGTTAAATTAAACCGGCGTTAACACCGAATAAATAATTAATATAGCATAATTATAGTATAAAATACTGTAATTAATTACCGATCCACAAAATGACAACGCCCGGTTTCACAAACAATGATCACATTTAATCCCGATCACCAGAAAATTTCTTTAAATGATAAATTTGTAGATTTTTTATATTTATTTTTTATTTGTAGACGGCTTCTGATTTAAAATGTGCATTATTGGCTCCGCTGAATTGAGTAATTACAAATCCGGAAATTACAATTAATTACGGTAATTTATTTAGTAATTTACCCGATAAATTACGCTCTTGCACCCCTAAGTACCTCCCAGGCAAAGCACAAACAATAGTGCACTTGTCGACTGCTCAGGAGTGGTGGGGTACATTCAAGCAAGTACTGATAGAAGGTTTTTGAAATTAATTTATAAATTCCTGTAAATTAAAACTGTAATTAAAATTTTCGGTAAATTACTGGTAAATTTCCAACGGTAATTTAAATTGACGATAAATTACCATCGGCAATTTAAGCCGTAAAGTACGGTAATTAAAAATCGGTAAATTACCATTAATTACGGTAATTATTTGGTAATTTACGCGATAAATTATGTCCTGGTAATTTGACAATTTCAAATTTCAATGCTGACGTCATTTCCGGAAAAACCGGATGTCGTACTAACCTCAAGTGTATCCCAAAAAATGGGCATTTTTTGTCCATTAGCACTTCTCAAAATTTCATTTGTCCAGCATCGTGAATAAAAAAAATAAATGGCAGTACCTATGGTGTCGGTCACCCGTATAAAATCTATCGTACCGCTGAATGAGATTTTTTTCTTTCGTAATATAAGGCGTAATGCTTCTTCGTGTGCGTATAATAGTGCCCCTAAATGGAAAATAAAAAGAGATACGTGGTGTCATATATTTTGTCATGTCGATGGTACTTAAGTAATTTTAGTTTCTAAGAGGTGAATTTGCAATATATTAAGAGATTGTCATTCCATTAATGTAAGCCAAAAGACGATGTAGGTTACCTAGTCATTATGTTTTTCTTTTGTTTTATTTCTTACTATTACTTGGTCCCTGGTTTATTTTTGCTAGAAGCTGGTGGTATATAATTTTATTTGGGTGATACTGTCCTATTCTTCTCGTTGATATTCTTACGGAACATCTGCATTTCCATATTTGTGTAATTTGCACACCTAGTGTTTGATATTTATATATTATGGTACGTAATTTTGTTCTATATGAAACATTTTTAAATAAAACTAATGGTAAATAATCTTCCACTGTCCCAGCTATGTTTCCATTTACTGTCGCTTAAAAGTCGCTTTAAAAACTACTTCAAAATTATTTGCAATTCTTTTTCTACACTCGCATTAAATAAAATATGACGAATGTTTACGTGCATATCCTGTTATCGCGCTAATGTTCGTTACTGAGATATCTGTTTTGATCATAATCTTGTTTACAGCCTTTATTACATAAAAATTTGAGAAAACAAAACGGCACTCTAAGCAATATACTGCACCCAGTAAATATTTTAATCGAGTTGATTTTACGATGTTTTTTTTTGTTTTTGTGCGGAAATGACAATAATATATAAATATCAAACATAATGTACAACGTGCTTGTGATATATAGTAGGTACCATTAGATTATTTTTTGAAACTAAATCGCTAGGATAAAATGTTATATATTATATGCTCAACTTTATTAACAACATAATATGGACTGTGGTAAGCAAGAGAAAAAAAACCAGTGCTGTATACGTATAATTGTATGTATTGTAATTTTTCTTTAATTTGCAAGTAATATAAGTGTGTACCGTTAGCTGTTAGAAATCTTACGCAGACTGCACGACAGGTATTGAAATGACGAGCCTATTTGCGATATAAAACAGCGGTTTTTGTGATTGTTTGAATTTTTAATTTGTACTAACCTAAAAAATATTGATCCCATTAATTAGCTACTAGGAGATAATTAGCTAGAAGGCTGTGATTTTTTTAATATATACGAGGCTCCTCTTTTCAATATCATATCATCTCTCCTCCTTTTTGAATATTAGACTAAGATAGTGAACGATTTACTCATTCTACTTTATACCGCTTCAAATTTTGCACCTATACAACAAATTTTAGCACCTATACAAAATAATCTCTTATAAAGAAGATGATGTAGCAGAATTTATAAACTATTTTTCACTGAATTCAAAGTGTCGTTAAACCAAATCGGTAAAAAAATTGCCGACTCCGACTCCAAAAATATTTTCAATTAATTTTGTGCAATAAAAACCTTACACGTAAAAACAGTGAAATATTAAATTTGCTATGAAAAATAATTTAATTTATATTCAATAATATTTTTTGTATGACGTTGTATTTTTTGACTGTTTAATAAAGTATTTAATGTAAAACAAAAACACTAGAAAGAAAAAGAAAAGAAACAAATTGAATAAATTAAGTTTATATTCAAGTATTCTGATTGTAGTAGACATATGGCTTGTGCATATCAAATTGCTCACAAACAAATGCTGAACCCATAGGAAGAACAGAAGTTTTGTTTGTGTCCAGCAAATTCGTTGGCAAAATTTTTTAAACTGACAATCTAAATGTAGATAAAAACGGCCTATAAGATATCAAAAAGACGTATTGACCACAGATAAAAAAGTTATTTAAAAATACAAATAAATTGTATGTATGTAGGAGGTAGTTTGAAAATGACCTAAGAGAATATTTGGTTTTATTTGTTTACCGTCTGCTGAGGCAACGTCCATCTCGCACGATTTCGACAACGCAAATTTTTTTAAAGTTCTACACGTTATTTGTGAATAATTTTTGTTGTTTGTTTTTAGATTTAATTTTCACCTCCAGTTATAAATTATATTGTATTAGTGCAGTTTTACACATTGTTTATGTATGAGCAACTTTTTCTTATTAAAAAACTTGAAGAGAAAATATAAAAATCATCTGTTATAGATGAAATTAGTGTGTACAAATATTGGTGTTTATTCCCACACATTTTTTGTTCAGAATTGTATAAGGATTAATTTTCTATAGGTGGTAAAATTTGTATAGGTGCAAAATTTCAAGCGATATAAAGTATAATGAGTAAATCGTTCACTACCTCTTAGCCTATATCCTTAATTCAATTTATTTGTCTGTATTGTTTTTATTTGTTCTCTCTTCTTCTAATTTATGTACATTGTTTTTCTTTTCTTTCTTTCTTGTGGAACAGCATTTTTAGAAATTATATCCCCATACCTCTGCCACATTGTGCGTCATTCGATAATTTTCGTTCGTAATTTCGTATACTCATATAGCCGAAACATACTTGTAACTCGTCAATCACTATAGTTAGTGTGTTATGGAAGAATATGGGACTCTCTATCTCTACTTGTATGAATAAAATAATTACCTATTGTACATCTATCCGGCAATAAAGTTGCTTTACGTTGGAAAAAAGTCTCTCGTATGATTTTCGACCTTTTCAATTTTATACGCCCATCCTTTTTCTTCTAAAAATGGCTGTTCCATGGAGGTGGCGGGTCTACAAAACTCAATACGGTTACCTTTAATTTCTATACGCTTGCGTTTCTTTTTCACAGCACCGCTTTTTTATAGATATAAATTATAAATATCGTAGTATCTAGCCCCACATTCTGTGTTCGCTACAGCCCTTTTTGGAAGCTTTGTATATCGTTTTGGTTACAGGTTACTAACAATATTAACATTTGCAAGTAATATTTGTAAAATAAATAGTTGTTCGGTGTGATTTTGACAGTTTGAGTGATTTTTTTAAAAGAATTTTTACATAAGCCTTTGATAACCTGGAAACTAAATTGAAAATTCTTTATCTCTTACTGGTTTATAAATATTTGGTGACATGGGCGTATCCAGGAGGGGGGGGGTAGCTGCCCCCGCTTCTGTATTTAGTTATTATGTTTATTGCATAGCACTTTTTCCCTCATGGACATACATAAGGTGACCAGACGCTCATGGCTGGACTATCCCACTTATTCACATTTTGTCCCGCGTCCCGCAGTGTTTTGAAACTGTGTAGCTTGGTAGGAAGATTTTAAAATGTGTCCAAAACATTCTTTTTCAAAGAGTTCAATAAAAAGGAGTAATCAAATTTTTACTACTGTAGTTAAAATGTTTTCCAAACAACATTTTAAATTACTCGTCATAGGTACTTACTAGGGCTTCCAATGCCGGGGAAAATACTGATCCCGGGATTAGAGATTTCGTAATCAAAAAGTGGCAGATCAAAATGCCTGGAATGCCAAAAGTTACCAAATCGAGTCAGTAAGAAACGCCTAAAATATACTTGATTGGACAATATTTTTTACCCTGAAACTTGATCGACGTTTTCAAATTTTACCTTACAAGTAGAAAACCTAAATTATCGGTTTAAAAGGTGTCAAAGTGTGCGTATTGACATCAATAATAAACAAAATTTAAACTCCATTAAGATAATAACTTGCCTTTCCATCTTCAATTGTCTCAACGTTCTTGTAGAATGTTTCAAGAATAGTCACGGCAAAAGAAATTATTTGATCGAGCCAAATTTTCCATTTTTTATATTAAGGCCAATAAATATTTTGATGGTTTTTGTTTTCTTCTTTAAGTTAAAATTGGATAACGTTAGAATTCATACGTCGTGGATGTTTATTATTCAAATAGACTAACTGCTCTAAATGCGTCTTCAAGTAAACCGTTATTTATTGTTGAAAATTGATGAAATATTCAGTGAAACTTCTTAGAATATTAAATATTCAATTTCTTGTCATGAACAAAATGAATATTACTTGTACGTCTTTCGGTTACGTCAAATATAGTTCACACAGCCCAACCCATATTATAAAATACATTTTTTACAGTGCACTTTTTGACACAACTTTTCCACTGAAAACCGAAAAAAAGCGATAATTGTGCCATGAAAAAATGGCAAAAACGACCATATTACCGCTGTCTCAGCTCAATACAAACTCGAGATGTTTTACCCGAGACGCAATCTATGGCGTACGTGCACTTCATGATAGAACAAATCGTACCTAAATATTTCGTTAGTTTAAGGTAAATTTCTTAAACTGGAAGAAAATTGAAAATCGGAACAAGAAATGACATCGTTCGTTCGATTGGAGTGAACCATCAAAAGATTAATAACAAATCATTTTTGGTACAATTTGGGTTTCATTTTACACCTAAATATATCAGGATTAATTTGTATCTTTATTTTCTACTTATTTTCAATATTTTTGTCGCTGTATTTTATACCTATACACAAATTTTATATTCTGTGGTACATCATAGAATACAGGTAAAGAAATCCGCCACTAATTTTTTAAGTTTTATGTTTTTGTTTCTGTTTAAATAAAGCCTGAATTTTTTGTTGAGGTAAATAAAAAGACACAAACAAGCTGAAAATGATGTTTGCCTCCATATTGAATTATATCTACTTCTTGCAAAATCTGTTCCTTCTATTATAACAACAAATGGTGGTATAAACGAACATTTTATCCTTGATACTTAATTTAATCAGATATGGTGCTGTTATAGAATATTATAGAATTATATTGATAGCACAAATATTTTTTTAAAACCCCAGAATGTGTCGATCCCCAAATTTGGACACTGCCCCCCCCCCTTCCGTTTAGAGCTGGATACGCCTATGATTGGTAATATGTATTATACAATATTATAAATATGACGAAAATACTGGCAAAATCACACTGAGACTGCATGTAAGTATAGAAAAGTAAATTCTAATTCTGATACACAAAATATAATATAAGCAAAATCAGTAATTATTAATTAATAGGTAAGTATTGTAATGATTTGTTGGAAGTTGAGCTACCTAAAAACCAAGAAAAAGAAGAACGTGTAAGTAGGTGATTATCTCCATTATTATGATATTAAGCATCAACAAGACCAATTGTTTTATTAACCTTGTATATTTGCTTTAGCATCGAATCTTTAATAATAAATTCGTAGCTAGCATGGTTTTTACGGACTGTTTTAGATATATTTGTCAATTGATGATATGTATTTGTTTTCCTTTTGCCAAAATTTATATGGTGGATATACCAGGTGATTTCATTTCAAATCACCACAGTTTTTGACCACAGCACCACTATTTGGATGAAATTTGGAAAAAAAAAACATTTTTAAGGTTTTTATCAATAATATAAAATTTTTAACTCAAATGATAGAGTGTAAGATTTTCAAAACCATTAATCTACACCGCTAAAATCAATTCCAATTTAGTACATTTTTCGTCAAAAGTGGCAGCCTATCTACCCAAAAACTCTCCAAAACTACAACCCGTTCTTTTTCCAGCGTCATCGTCGCGAATAACAAAAACACCAGACACCGTATACTCCCGATCGTCGCTGGAGAAAAAACTAGCGCTATTCGAAACTTCGCCTGACCACTCGCACCACCTGTATTCCGAAGGCGAAGCCCCGCTAATCTTAACAAACGAACCGGAATCAGAACTACCGATATCGCCGCCGTTCATCAAAGCCCCGTTGGAAGACCGCTCAAAATACGAGAAACTCTCGGCGAACACTTTCGATATAAGCTCGGGAGACAGCTCGAACGACGAGACCGATTTAGTCAAAATCGAAAAACCACGACCGGCGAAGATTAAGAAGATCAAGAATTTACCCGAGAAGCTACACTCGGTTTATAAAACTGTCGAGTTACCGATTGTTAAGAGTCTGAAGGAGAAGAGTAGCCGGGATGAGAAGAAAAAGAATAAAAAGATGGGAGAGACGGTCGATATCGATTCTGATGACTCTATTGGGTCCGCTAGTGATTTAAGAATAGACGAGGAGCACGATATATCTGCGGTTAAGGAAGATACTATAAGCGAAAGTATTAGAACTTGCGGATCTTCCGCTTACCATGCGGAATGCGAAAGCATGGCCACGCACGAGGACGACGTCGCCAGTCGAGTCATCCGCACGAAATTACGAGCGGAAGAGAAGGTTAAAACTACCCTCGCGGAAGACATGATCATCGGGCACCAATACGGCGAAAAACCGCTGCTTTTAGACGACGAATTAGACTCGGATTGCGAGATTAAGTACGACCGAACTTGGAGTATCGAAAACCAGAAAAAACCTTCGGACTTATGGATTAATCCGCCGAGTTCTTTCGAGGAAAAAGACGTCTTCGCTTTAGCGCCTTTCAGTAAACTTACCAAGAAAACCGACGAGGGAAATCAAACTCCGCAGTTGTCGCGAGAGAACAGCCCGTTGTTCCAAAGCACCCCGAATATGAAAGACGCTTTTTATTACCCGGTTGTAGCGGAAATTCGGAAACAAAATCCGGTTACGGCTAGCTTAAATCCGTTTCTGAATAATATCTATAACGATAACAACGTGCAAAGCACCTCGGCTTTTGGAACTGTAACGGTAAACTCGAACATCGTAAAAATTGACGTTATAAATAACGTTCCGAAGTACGTCTCCCAAAACAGCTTGAGAAACGTCCCAAAAAAATTTGACGATAACTTCACGCATTTATACGAGAACGTCAACCTCCCCAATAAGCATTTAGGGGATAATTATTCTCCATTGCAAGATAATTATCCCACAATGCAAGATAATTATTCCACATTACAAGATAATTATTCCACATTACAAGAAAATTATCCGACGACAACACATAGCCAATTCTCTTTCGAACCGGAAGAAAATTTCTCCGACGAATACCACATCGATAAGAACGATAAAATCTTCAAAAAGGAGCAGAAAAAGGATCGTAAGAAAGATTACAAGACGAAGTATAGTTTAATCGAAGAAGGGATATCGGATGACAGCCCGATACAAAAATTGAAGCAGAAATCGAACAGGAAGGTCAAGAAAATTGTGACGAAGGCAACTAGTAAGGCTGGATTTAGTAATATGAGTTTCGAGGATTATCCTTCCGATGACGGCGAGGTAAATAAAAATTCGGTGATGCCGTTCGAGGTGCTTCGTAACGCCGACGAGCCTAAATATGGCAGCTTGAAACGCAGCAAGAGCAAGCCGTTTTCTTGAGGTAAGGTTACGATGTTTAAGTCGTCTTATAAGATCATTACTGAGTAGATCGTTTAGCGTCTTTAAACTATTAGTCCAGTCAAATTGTTTATGAGGGTGCCTGTTCCAGTAATTTCAACTTTGCCACTTCCCGCTGATGTGGCTTCACAACATAAATCGCAAAAAAAAACTCAAAATTTCCAGCAATTTTCAGTTTTTTGCATTAGTTTGATACCTAACCTGATGTAACGAATATTTTTTTAAATAGTATTCGTTACTTGCAATATTTGAAAGTAACGAATATAAAGTAACGAATTGATACTATTTGCACATCCCTATTAAGTGAATATAAACGAAATTGAAATGATAAACGAAAATGAATATAGGAAATTTAGTGTACTTTATTCTTCTGTATATCGCGGTCTACGTCGAAAAGTGCATAGTTTTATGACTTTTGGCAAAAAAAGAAGAAAAAATAAAAATTTTTAGGTTTTTTGTTATTTAGAATGAGAGAAAAAAATCTTCTGTATTTTTTTCCTGGCCAAAACACCATTTGACTGGACTATATAAGATGTAGTTGAATTTATTTATGTATTTAATGAAAAGTTTCCATTATCTCGAATAATCACACTCACACACTTGAGGAAAATGATTAATTTTATTAATAGACAAACAAACATGGAACGTGGATTTTGTTAATGAAAAGTTATTTTTTTCTGGTTTTTTTTTGCTGTGATCCGTAAGTGACACACAAAAGAATCTAGATTTTTGATATCCGTTGTATCAAGAGGATTAAATACAGTTCATGAAACTAATACCAATCAATAGCTTATGGTTCCAGTAGTACCATATTAAAATGTTTAGAATCATAGGTAATAGGAAAATATGTAATTATTAAAAAACCATTGAAAATATGCAAAACAAAAAATACCACATTGTAGCGGAAAAAAATTACTATCAAAATGATTCTAGAACCTATACGAGAAAATGAACTAATTTTTGGCGATTCAACGTCAACTGATCTTTTGACTTTTGAAATCGCAAAAACTACTCATTTCTGATATAGGTTCCCGAGTTGTTTTGATGGTAAATTTACTAAATTTTGTCTGCTACAATGTGGTATTTTTATTTTTGCGATAAAGTGAGCGTGATTTGAGGAACGCAGGATTAATCTCCCTATGATTCTAAACATTTTAATATGTTACTACGGGAACCATAAGTTATCGATGTGTATCAGTTTCATGATTGCATTTGAATTTTCGAATCAAAATCAAGAATGACTGCTCTTTACAAAAAAAGGATATAGAATTGTTCCCTTTCCAGTGTTTGATTTAACAGTATTTACCATATTATGTCATCATCCGTTGTCATTGGTATACAGGGATGTTCGATTTTTGTGAAAACGGCAATTTCTGTTTGAAGGGATACAGAGTAAAGTTGCGGATTTTTGTGCCCACGAATTACCCGAAAAGAATTGTAAGCTCTTTTGTTTTTGTATTTTTTTTTAAACTAGACGCTTGTAATTAAAACATTCTGCATTCTTTTGGATGCAGTATGTTTAGGATGCTTTAAAAAGTCCGTAGCGGTACTCAGATTGTTGATTAAGATACAGCCTGGTCGAAAAAGAAGAAATTGTAAAATATGCTCAAGAATAATAAGAGTGGAAGAACAGAGTAAGTCCAGAACAGGCGTTTATTTGGGAAACCGAAGAAAACTGTGCAATTTGACAGCCGTATATTTTACTAATTTGGTCAGCACAGAAAAGTTGTAGTAAATGTCATTTGTAGTTGTGCTGAACTGAAATTTTATAACATATTTCAACTGTTTTTGTATATAAAAACAATTAAGAAACGTTATTTTGGCAAATTTCCAGCAGATTATCTCAATGCCTTAGAATCTTCAGTCCAAAAATAACAATTTGTCAGTTATAATGGGTCCAGCCCACAAGGTTCTATATTGGGCCCGTTCCTCTGAATGAACTATCCAAATAAAGAAAGATTTGTAACAGAATTAATCAAGAAAACAAACGTCGTCTTGTGTTACAAAATCAATTAGATTAAAAAACTCATATCTCTTCAAATAAATCAGATTCTGTGTCACAAAAATTGTCACCTGTATATTTAAAAAATTCCGATCAGTTAATAAGCAAACTGGTATTCTAAAAAAACAAAACTGCCTTCATATTATTTAGATCGATATATTTATTAATCTGTATTAATCTGTCCACTATATAGAACAGTGCCGGTCAAATTTGTGATATGCTATCATGCAAAACATTCTAGGCAGCCGCAAAAAATATTCTTGAATATGTACTTTGACTATTATTTTGTTCCTATTTATTGTTCGTGTAAGTTTAAGCTTACAATGAATACAATATTCCTCTGTTCACGTTAATTTAAAATCACATTATTCTACGAAAATAAATCTTTCAAGACACTTTTGTTATGTAGTATATAAGCTATACCGTGAAAAATTGTACGACCATTGAATACGGATTGTATATGTCTGGCGATTCTTTATATTTGACAGTCGGTTAACATTCTAAACGCAATTGGTTGCTAAATTATCCATTCAGTTGTGATTTCCCGTAAAATAATGAAAACCAAAAATATCACACAGTAGTCAATATTAAACATTATGCACGTGGATTTATAGGTGCCTTTATACATAAATAGCATTCATAGTGATTTTAGTGACTGATAATAACGACATACAGAGTGTTTTAGTTCTATAGTTTATTTTGTAATAGAAGAAAAAAACCAAACGAGACATTCTGTATGCAGGAAAAAATATAAAATCCAATAATTACGAGTGCCTGGCGAATTGCAAAATTTAGTAACTTTGTCCATTTTCGAATTGAATATACTACTCGTTGATTTGAGTGAAGCAGATGTCCAGCATATAGCTTGAAGCCAAAGTATATATAGGGTGCTAAAATAGCTGATTGATTACGTTTTTTTGTTCGTTTTCTTTTCTCTCAGAAGTCGCATTTGTTATTTCCTTTACCTATACTTGTTAACAAAGTACACATTAGTATTATAACATAATTTATTTATATATGGCAACTGTATACATTGTATATTATTCTAGTGTTTTTTTTTGTTTTGTTAATTATATTCTAATATAAAATTGTTACATTCCTTATGTATGATTTAGTAGGTAGTATTTATATCATTGCACTTTTTACAGATATTTTTTGATGTTGTGCGAACAACAATATTACAGTTATGAATAAAACTCTTATACAGCAAATACGTTTTTTTATATTTTATTATAACTTAGTACTTAATAGACAAACTAATTAAGATTAAGAAAAACTTAAGTTATTTATTTTTGTTCATATAAAATCAGTCTTATGATTTTATTACGATCTTAAGGTTTTTCAGGGTGTTTTTTTTTGTCCGATTCAAGATTTATTACTTTTCTCATTTTGAAATTATTTCCATAAGTAGAAATTGGAATGAAAACACTTGCGATTAAAAATAAAAAGATCCGCTAACTCGGTTTGCACTTCTTTCTAAGAATTTCAAATCATTTAAACTATTTTAATTTTTTTTTTTTTGAGTGATAATGTATTGATTTTTTTATGAAACTGATTTTTGTAGTTTTAATATAAAATCAATTTAAGATCAATTATGCAAATTTTAAACTGTTGACAGCGGCAAAAAAATACTATAGTATACTATAGCAATTATTTGTGCATTAAAAAAAATAAATGTGCAATAAATTTATATAAATGTACATCAGAATAAGTAATTGTGCATTTATATATTTAAATGTTCCTTTCGTAATGTATTTGTACACTTAAATATATAAATGTGCAATACAATCGTTACCTCTATAAATATATAATGAAATTTTAGGCCTCAAGATGAATAAAATATTTCTCATTATAATATTTTTTATGTAACATATTCATATTTATTTAATGCTCAGTATGTATTATTTTAATGCACAAGTTAGCCATTCTAGGGCACAATATGAATAAAATATTGCTCATTTTTCATATTCATATTTATTGAATATATGTATTATTTTAAGCACAAGTTATTCATTCTAGGGCACAATATTTAATATAGTTTAATGCTCAAAGTATTTATATTAGAGCACCTATCTATTTAAATAGTGAACGCTTAAATCGCACCTAAAAGAAATCCTGACTCCGACAAAAATATATTTCTTTTCTAGTAGGTAGCTGCTTATCAATAGATAATTTTGAACCTTATTCAGGCCTACATTCTTCTTTTTAAAGATTGTAAGTTTTATTGTAGATAGTTGCGTAACTTATACTATTTATTTAAGTCATATCTAATTACAAACATTTCAAAAAAAATTTCAACAGTTTTTTTAACTGTTTTACGATAATTTCTCGATATATATATAGACGATTTAGAGATAATAAAATAAAATATAACGTTTGTACTTATTATAACCTCAACGCAGCCGAAAAAAAAAATTAATTCCGTAATTTTCGTGTATAACTAATACACCAAATCGCGCAACAGAAAAATAGAATCCACGCTGCGAATGACGCCAAGAGACCTAAAATGAGATCAGCAGCAGTATTTATTAGGCCAGATCGGTAAGAAAGCGCGTTATTCTGTACTATATAGTCCATAAAATCGTAAATAGCGTTACAAGTCAACCTGTTATGAACCACTGGTATAACAGTCCCATGTAAACCAATTTCTTTCTCTAAAGTTTTCCTGTATTCGCTACACGTGTGCAAAAATCCGTCCATGAAGATTGCAAAATGAACGAGGGAATAAACCATTAAGAAGACGGCTATTACTGATTTTGTTATCCAAAATCCTCTTGATAATGGGCTGGTGTTGTTTGCTTCAACTGTTTGTAAGACAATTGATTCTCCCGCTCTGAAAAGAATTATTATTAAGTAAAAAATAAATAATAAGAATATTTTGTGTGTTTGTTTTTACGAGTTTTTTGTTGTTATTGTTCGTTGCGATCCTTTTGAGCCGAATAGTACTCGGAATCCGTGGAAGCAAGCCAATAGAAGGGAGAATAGTATGTAGAGTATTGGGCCAAACGTCACCCAGTTACATATGTGATTGCTACCACCTGGAATATAAAATAAATTATTAAATTATACCGAGGAATGTAAGCAATTTTGTTGTATTAACCACTAATTTGTAGAAAAAACGCAGTTCCGTTACTTCTACTGTGAAATTACAGTACGTTTTCTGTGAAGTTACAAGCATATTCTGTAAAATTACAGCGGTAATGCTGTGATTTTACAGGAATATGTGAAAAGAAAAATAAAGATATTGTGGAACAATTTGGAATTGCCCCTTACACATTGTCGACAATTTTGAAAAATGCAATTGTTTTGTTGGGCAAAAATTTTAGTAAAAGCAAAACATAAATTCCAATATGTCTCAAAATGATGTATTTTTTGGTAAAATAAACATGCATTTGAAGGTCAACAAATAATTCAGAGTATACGGTATAGAAAAAAAAATTACATAAATTCTAAATTACCTTGAAAATAATTGATTGTGTGTCTTCCGTACAAAATACAACTACAATTTCTCCTTTCTGGTAAGTATCCGCATTGGTCTAAAGTGTCCTTCCAGTGACCGTAAGCTATTCCAGCCGTTATAGCAGCAGTGATACCAAAAATAGCACATAACGAATAAGCTATACCCAATTTTTTCTCAGTTGACCGCTGTTGGCTCTCCATTTTCCCACAAGTTTTTCTCCAACTCGATAATTAATTCTAGATGTTTGATAATTACAAGCAGAAATGTTGCAAACAAACACTATATACTGGAATGGACCTGTAGAGAATTAATAACTGCTATTAATTAACATATTTCTGTTATTATTCAACAGACAATCTGTTGTTATGAAGGTGTGCTACCTACCTTAATAAAAATGCACGCAGTACTAAATAACGCAGTCAAAACGAGATCCTGTTATCTTTTTCACAGATTAGATTAATTCAACTTACTCATGGATAAATTTGTGCACATATATCTTGGTTGAAACATTCGTAAGTCGAGTCAAAACAATATTAAAAATCGAATAGGCTGGTACAGGGAAAGCGTGATGCTTGTTTACCAACAACTTTCCAGTTTGTTTCGGATCAGGTAACCGTGGTAACTGGCAACACCTGCAAACACCTGTAGATTGGTCAAAGCAGGGTTGTACAAACACTTTTTAAACGTGAAATAATCAAGCGCGTGCTCAAAAGTTCATATTTCGTTAATGTACGGTTTCGCTGTTATAAGATTAGTATAGTTTTAGGCCATAGAGGTAAGCCTAGTAAAAATTGGGTTCATGTCAATAAATTTTAATTTGCGAGTTGAGATTGTTTGGACAGCCCTGAGTAACGCTAATGAGCGTAGGTGTGGTATATTTGTCATAGGGAATGCCTCAAGTAGGGTAGGCAACCATCTATCTCATCTTTCCCGCGGGGCAAATATACAGGTTAGTCAAAATTACCGGAACACCTAAATAATTCTGCAACTTGCATGACCAAACTTAGAGCTGGACGAATTTTTTTCTACTCCTATTGAGGAATGCATTCATTATCATGGCAATTTATGATAAGTAATACTAACCATTCCCCACACACATGACAAATATTTCATTCCTGGCTCCTCATATCCCGCCAGTAGTGAGAAATATTTCATTCCTCACGGCTTTAGAACCAATCACAGCTCTGGATTTTTCATTTCCAAATTGTTGATACACTGCTTAGCGACATTGTCAAGGCATTGACAACGCCGCTAAGCAAGTGACAAGGCGCACCAAACAATTTTAATCTGTCAAAATCCTGTAAACCGTCATAGTGACATACAGCTGTCCCTATATGCACAAAAATTAATTTATAAAATTTCGTTGCATGGTCGTAGAAAAAGTATAGTATTCCATTCGCAAGTAATGGCAATATCTCACTCGAACGCTTTGCAACTTCGTTCTCGTGAGAAATTGCTTACATTACTTGCTCATAGAATAATATACTATTGTTCAGAAGGGTTCAAACGGAGTGGATGTTAAATAATAAATTGAAGTAGAGGAAATTTTGTATAAGTTATGTCTATGACATTTTTTGGCAAAATTAATAGTTTAGTAAACTGCATGAGCAAATAGTATTTGATTGAGATCGGTCATGTCTGCATTTAAATAAAACTAGTTAGCCAGGATTTGACAGATATTTTGATACTATTGGCAACAGTATGTTTGACACAGTAGCACTGTCATTAGAATGAAAATATCTGTCAAATCCTGGCTAACTAGTTTTATATGAATGCAGACATGACCGATCTCAATCAAATACAATTTGCTCATGCAGCTAAACTATTAGTTTTACCAAAAGATTTACTATTTTGCCGAAATTACAGAAATGGCGGCTCTATTGCAAAATCCTTCGAAAAGGCTTACCCATTCTTTGACGAAAATAAAAGTATATTTTTAAACGAAATCAAGTAATATTCCAAATAAATTAATCTCTTCTAGTAAAGAATTAGCTTATAGGATGCAGTATTTCAATGAAGCAAATATTTTTAGTTTTGCCAAAGAAATATGTTTTGATGCAAAAGAATAAATTCAAATATTCAAAACAGAATGTTTTTTTTACCTTCCTGGCACGGTAAAAGTCCTTATCACAACTGCACACCCTTTGATTTTAGTTCTTGAAGAAAGGATATAGGCTCAAAACAATTCAACAACTGCTTCAATGTCAAGATCTACTCATGGAATGTAGTAAGTAGGTATATAAGATGCCTCTAACAGCTCCAGAAAAGTTTACGATGTTCTCGCCATATCACAAATTTGTAGTGCGTTTTTCTTACCCACGACTAATTTAATTCTTTTCCTAAAAAAAAAAAACAAAGGCAACTATCCTAATACTAAAGGTTATATATTATATATCCACAAGTACCTAAAATAATGAACAAAAAACATACATACCTTCAAGGCCATAACTATGGAATCCAGACAAAAATGACCAAAAATTATATACAGACAGAACGTCTATACAACATAAACAACACAAACGTGATGATTAAATTTAACAGACCCCGGCACGACGACTTTTAATTTGAAGTGCAACATGGAGAATCAATTGCATTCTCCATGTACTCTTGCTTCAAATTTTGCCGTATACTGAGTGATCTCTTGCGAAAGAAGACGAGATCTTCTATACGGGAGACCAAGAGTCACTAAAATCCGCTAAATCCGCAAATAAAAATTATTAGATTCTACCTTGTGTGGTCTTTATCACCTCCAACGACGGCTGGCATCTCTTCCTGATCTTCCTGTGCATCGAAGTCGGTCCTCACGTTTTGGGTGTCACCTGTAAATTAGATTAATATTACATAGAAAGATATTATATTTCGAAAGCGTTAACTGATTTGGAACGGTTCAGAAGTTATGAGGTTCCAAGTTATCAAAAACAATGCCGAACAGACATTTTACTAAATTAGCAACTGTTAATGTCTTCATTCCCTACAATTTGAGGTATTATAGAAATTTATGCAGTGGCGTGCGGTCCGTACGTGCAGAGCGTGCAGTGCACACCCTAAGATTTAGGGAAAAAAGAAGGAAGAATATTAAAAATAGTCCTGCCAAAAAATGATATATTATGTATTTATTTTAGTAATATTTCTTCGTAATAATAATTTAAAGTAATTGACACCACATGGTGTTAAAACTCCACTGCATTTGCCCGAACCAATCACACCATATCATTGCTACTTGCTAGTGCCGAGCGCTCCCGTCCGACCGACAACCGCCTTTGCGCTACTGCCATGTCGTGCAGCCACAAGCGGTGCACCAGATTGTGTACCGCTTTAACTTGGGTTAAAATTGGCGAATTCAAGAATCATAGCTGCTGTATACGTATGTAAATAATGTATGAGCCTTCGCAAACTGTACCAACGACAAATTTAAAGTATATTCTAGAGATTGAATACAGAGCACACCAATTTATTTGTCCGCTGTCCGAACTTTACTACCAACCGATACGCACACAGTGCATATAGGAGGTATACACGCAACCATGTCGCTCCAGCGTGCAGCGGCTAGGGGCGCACCGACGAACGGCAAACAATTACTAATGGTGTAATTCGAAAACTACCTAACTAATTTTGATCGGACTTTTACCTATGCATTCCTTAAACTCCAATAAATAATCCGGAGAAAGCCTGATCAGATTTTTTTATGTATTTCGCTTATATTTCTTATTTTAAATTCGCCTTTGGGCAAACGTATTTCCAGCGTGCAGCAGCTCCGATCTGCACAGTTGACGTTTGCCGTTTGGAAACTTGTGTTGGAAGTGTTTGTTGATTTTGAAGTTTGAATTATTTATGTCCATGTTTTTATGATTTTTATTTAATAACTCAATAATGCTGATAACATAATGCATGGTGTGCCTATTGATGATAGTTTTGTCGTAATAAATTAAATTTATTTCAGTTTTACCTACACTAGTCAGTTTTATTTCTGGTTTAAATCAATGTTACTAGTAATCTAAGACAGATATTTATGCAAATGTCATAAATGTTTTTAAAATGCGTAAAGGAGCATTCAGTTATCAACAGCATATACGTAAATATCTTTAATAAAGGATATAAGAGTTAAATAACACCCTCAATTTTGCAAGAATGCGTACTTATGTACAAGTTTTAATCAACAAATCATCATTAGCCAAAAACTAGAAAAACACAAATCAATCACAAGAAACAACGCAATAATACATAATAATAGTAATACAAAATTGTAATACATTGTAAATTGTAATACATAAAAAACACTGATGCATCATTCTGATGCCTTGTGCCTCTTGCACTTGATTTTGAATGTAAGCTTACCATTTTTATACATTTTTAGGCAACTTCTATCTTTTATTAAATATTTACAAGTATTTATTTTTCACTGCACACCTTATGAACAAAAGCACCGCACGCCACTGAATTTATGGAACAATATTTGCAAAAGTTATAAACATTTTTCTGTAGCAACTGACTGATTTACGTTTGTAATTCGAACGGGCTTTATCGCTATTTCGGAGGTGTTGTCCATGGGCAGGGTTGCCAGATTAGTCTCACCAGAATACCGGAGATGATGGGAGGAGGTATAGTCGACAAGATTACAAAAAAAAATAAAATAATTGTTAAAAAACAATATTTATTTTTAAAGTAAAAAATTAAAATAATTGATGTAGAGTCAACTTGGTTCTGTGGTTAAAAAAGTCAGGCCGTTTCACCTCGCATGTGCCAAACCCAAACAGGTCTAAAAAGTCAACTTTGCGATTTTGGCAAAGAATAGATCATAATCGCCTATGCAGTTTCCATTTCCAAAAGCCACATTCTACAGGATTGCAGATATTTTGCGCTTTTTAATTTTGTTTGTTTTTCAATTTGCTTATACGGCTAAGAAAAAACGTCTTTGAATACGTCGATTTTTTACTATAAACATACACATTTTGATGTAATTGCAATACCATATTTGAAAGTTATTTTAATATAACATTTAATCGTCTTAATGGTAGCGGAAGAAAATTTATGGCTTAAAGACCATAATTGAAATTGCAAATATTGATAACTTTGAGTAGCATGGAGGTTGTAATTGGAATATAAAATGTACTCTGAAACTTTATTTGCCCTGAATACGAATGCGAACTCAAAATTACTAGTAATTTTAGCAACATTAGTAAACGTAGGTATGCCATTTGAATTCAATCTCCCAGAAACCTCAAAATCTGTTTAAAATACACAATGTACACTAATTTTCAACTAACTTTTTCTAGACAATTTTCCTATGTACGGCCATCATACTATAGTATATGCTGTTATTAAACCAATTAAACCATTAAAGAATATGTCGATTCCGTCTTAATTGAAAAACCATTGAAGGTCGGAAATTTAGTTTACGATACACATGTGTACATATTTTGATAATTCAAACCCGAGTTATTATTAAATAACACACCGATTTAGAGATTTTGTCATGTTTCAATACTTTGTGTTCTCACTGTATAATAGCGATTTTACACTATTGTTAATGGCACTATACGCAATTTTTTAGTGCTTAAAAAGTTGTAGAACATTTTGCGTGATAAATTGCGTAGTGTAAAATAATTTGAATAACATTGAATATGTAAAATTCAACAAAGATATGTCTCTGTCTGCATATCGTCTGGTTAAAAGTAAAAGTAACTAAATAGCATTTCAAATAAAATAGATAGAGGGCTGTACTTTTTAGAATTAATTAGCCAATGTATCTGATCCATAAACGTGTATAATAATAATTTGTATCCCAACTACTTTGCTCGTAATCGCACATGAAGCAAAATAATAACATTTAACCACCGATAAACAACGTAAAATCTAAGTTTCAAAAATCCTCCTGAACAAACTAAAATAGATAGAGGGCTGTACTTTTTAGAATTAATTACCCAATGTATCTGATCCATAAACGTGTATAATAATAATTTGAACAAATATCCTGAACAAACTAAAATAGATAGAGGGCTGTACTTTTTAGAATTAATTACCCAATGTATCTGATCTATAAACGTGTATAATAATAATTTGTATCCCAACTACTTTGCTCGTAATCGCACATGAAGCGAAATAATAACATTCAACCACCAATAAACAACGTAAAATCTAAGTTTCAAAAATCCTCCTGAACAAACTAAAATAGATAGAGGGCTGTACTTTTTAGAATTAATTGCCCAATGTATCTGACCCATAAACGTGTATAATAATAATTTGTATCCCAACTACTTTGCTCGTAATCGCACATGAAGCGAAATCATAACATTCAACCACCTAAAAACAACGTAAAATCTAAGTTTCAAAAATTCTCCTGAACAAACTAAAATAGATAGAGGGCTGTACTTTTTAGAATTAATTACCCAATGTATCTGATCCATAAACGTGTATAATAATAATTTGTATCCCATGTACTTTGCTCGTAATCGCACATGAAGCGAAATAATAACATTATATAACATTACACCGATAAACAACGTAAAATCTAAGTTTCAAAAATCCTGCTGAACAAACTAAAATAGATAGAGGGCTGTACTTTTTAGAATTAATTACCCAATGTATCTGATCCATAAACGTGTATAATAATAATTTGTATCCCAACTACTTTGCTCGTAATCGCACAAGAAGCGAAATAATAACATTCAACCACCGATAAACAACGTAAAATCTAAGTTTCAAAAATCCTCCTGAACAAACTAAAATAGATAGAGGGCTGTACTTTTTAGAATTAATTACCCAATGTATCTGATCCATAAACGTGTATAATAATAATTTGTATCCCATGTACTTTGCTCGTAATCGCACATGAAGCGAAATAATAACATTATATAACATTACACCGATAAACAACGTAAAATCTAAGTTTCAAAAATCCTCCTGAAGAAACTAAAATAGATAGAGGGCTGTACTTTTTAGAATTAATTACCCAATGTATCTGATCCATAAACGTGTATATTAATAATTTGTATCCCAACTACTTTGCTCGTAATCGCACAAGAAGCGAAATAATAACATTCAACCACCGATAAACAACGTAAAATCTAAGTTTCAAAAATTCTCCTGAACAAACTAAAATAGATAGAGGGCTGTACTTTTTAGAATTAATTACCCAATGTATCTGATCCATAAACGTGTATATTAATAATTTGTATCCCAACTACTTTGCTCGTAATCGCACAAGAAGCGAAATAATAACATTCAACCACCGATAAACAACGTAAAATCTAAGTTTCAAAAATCCTCCTGAACAAACTAAAATAGATAGAGGGCTGTACTTTTTAGACTTAATTACCCAATGTATCTGATCCATAAACGTGTATAATAACAATTTGTATCCCAACTACTTTGCTCGTAATCGCACATGAAGCGAAATAATAATATTCAACCACCGATAAACAACGTAAAATCTAAGTTTCAAAAATTCTCCTGAACAAACTAAAATAGATAGAGGGCTGTACTTTTTAGACTTAATTACCCAATGTATCTGATCCATAAACGTGTATAATAATAATTTGTATCCCAACTACTTTGCTCGTAATCGCACATGAAGCGAAATAATAACATTTAACCACCGATAAACAACGTAAAATCTAAGTTTCAAAAATCCTCCTGAACAAACTAAAATAGATAGAGGGCTGTACTTTTTAGAATTAATTACCCAATGTATCTGATCCATAAACGTGTATAATAATAATTTGTATCCCAACTACTTTGCTCGTAATCGCACATGAAGCGAAATAATAACATTCAACCACCGATAAACAACGTAAAATCTAAGTTTCAAAAATCCTCCTGAACAAACTAAAATAGATAGAGGGCAGTACTTTTTTGAATTAATTACCCAATGTATCTGATCCATAAAAGTGTATAATAATAATTTGTATCCCAACTACTTTGCTCGTAATCGCACATGAAGCGAAATAATACAATTCAACCACCGATAAACAACGTAAAATCTAAGTTTCAAAAATCCTCCTGAACAAACTAAAATAGATAGAGGGCTGTACTTTTTAGAATTAATTACCCAATGTATCTGATCCATAAACGTGTATAATAATAATTTGTATCCCAACTACTTTGCTCGTAATCGCACAAGAAGCGAAATAATAACATTCAACCACCGATACACAACGTAAAATCTAAGTTTCAAGAATCCTCCTGAACAAACTAAAATAGATAGAGGGCTGTACTTTTTAGAATTAATTACCCAATGTATCTGATCCATAAACGTGTATAATAATAATTTGTATCCCAACTACTTTGCTCGTAATCGCACATGAAGCAAAATAATAACATTCAACCACCGATAAACAACGTAAAATCTAAGTTTCAAAAATCCTCCTGAACAAACTAAAATAGATAGAGGGCTGTACTTTTCAGAATTAATTACCCAATGTATCTGATCCATAAACGTGTATAATAATAATTTGTATCCCAACTAGTTTGCTCGTAATCGCACATGAAGCGAAATAATAACATTTAACCACAGATAAACAACGTAAAATCTAAGTTTCAAAAATCCTCCTGAACAAACTAAAATAGATAGAGGGCTGTACTTTTTAGAATTAATTACCCAATGTATCTGATCCATAAACGTGTATAATAATAATTTGTATCCCAACTAGTTTGCTCGTAATCGCACATGAAGCGAAATAATAACATTTAACCACAGATAAACAACGTAAAATCTAAGTTTCAAAAATCCTCCTGAACAAACTAAAATAGATAGAGGGCTGTACTTTTCAGAATTAATTACCCAATGTATCTGATCCATAAACGTGTATAATAATAATTTGTATCCCAACTACTTTGCTCGTAATCGCACATGAAGCGAAATAATAACATTCAACCACCGATAAACAACGTAAAATCTAAGTTTCAAAAATCCTCCTGAACAAACTAAAATAGATAGAGGGCTGTACTTTTTAGAATTAATTACCCAATGTATCTGGCCCATAAAAGTGTATAATAATAATTTGTATCCCAACTACTTTGCTCGTAATCGCACATGAAGCGAAATAATAACACTCAACCACCGATAAATAACGTTAAATCTAAGTTTCAAAAATCCTCCTGAACAAACTAAAATAGATAGAGGGCTGTACTTTTTAGAATTAATTACCCAATGTATCTGATCCATAAACGTGTATAATAATAATTTGTATCCTAACTACTTTGCTCGTAATCGCACATGAAGCGAAATAATAACATTCAACCACCGATAAATAACGTTAAATCTAAGTTTCAAAAATCCTCCTGAACAAACTAAAATAGATAGAGGGCAGTACTTTTTAGAATTAATTACCCAATGTATCTGATCCATAAAGGTGTATAATAATAATTTGTATCCCAACTACTTTGCTCGTAATCGCACATGAAGCGAAATAATAACATTCAACCACCGATAAACAACGTAAAATCTAAGTTTCAAAAATTCTCCTGAACAAACTAAAATAGATAGAGGGCTGTACTTTTTAGACTTAATTACCCAATGTATCTGATCCATAAACGTGTATAATAATAATTTATATCCTAACTACTTTGCTCGTAATCGCACATGAAGCAAAATAATAACATTTAACCACCGATAAACAACGTAAAATCTAAGTTTCAAATATCTTCCTGAACAAACTAAAATAGATAGAGGGCTGTACTTTTTAGAATTAATTACCCAATGTATCTGATCCATAAAAGTGTATAATAATAATTTGTATCCCAACTACTTTGCTCGTAATCGCACATGAAGCGAAATAATAATATTCAACCACCGATAAACAACGTAAAATCTAAGTTTCAAAAATCCTCCTGAACAAACTAAAATAGATAGAGGGCTGTACTTTTTAGACTTAATTACCCAATGTATCTGATCCATAAAAGTGTATAATAATAATTTGTATCCCAACTACTTTGCTCGTAATCGCACATGAAGCGAAATAATAATATTCAACCACCGATAAACAACGTAAAATCTAAGTTTCAAAAATCCTCCTGAACAAACTAAAATAGATAGAGGGCTGTACTTTTTAGACTTAATTACCCAATGTATCTGATCCATAAACGTGTATAATAACAATTTGTATCCCAACTACTTTGCTCGTAATCGCACATGAAGCGAAATAATAATATTCAACCACCGATAAACAACGTAAAATCTAAGTTTCAAAAATTCTCCTGAACAAACTAAAATAGATAGAGGGCAGTACTTTTTAGAATTAATTACCCAATGTATCTGATCCATAAAGGTGTATAATAATAATTTGTATCCCAACTACTTTGCTCGTAATCGCACATGAAGCGAAATAATAACATTCAACCACCGATAAACAACGTAAAATCTAAGTTTCAAAAATCCTCCTGAACAAACTAAAATAGATAGAGGGCTGTACTTTTCAGAATTAATTACCCAATGTATCTGATCCATAAACGTGTATAATAATAATTTGTATCCCAACTAGTTTGCTCGTAATCGCACATGAAGCGAAATAATAACATTTAACCACAGATAAACAACGTAAAATCTAAGTTTCAAAAATCCTCCTGAACAAACTAAAATAGATAGAGGGCTGTACTTTTTAGAATTAATTACCCAATGTATCTGATCCATAAACGTGTATAATAATAATTTGTATCCCAACTAGTTTGCTCGTAATCGCACATGAAGCGAAATAATAACATTTAACCACAGATAAACAACGTAAAATCTAAGTTTCAAAAATCCTCCTGAACAAACTAAAATAGATAGAGGGCTGTACTTTTCAGAATTAATTACCCAATGTATCTGATCCATAAACGTGTATAATAATAATTTGTATCCCAACTACTTTGCTCGTAATCGCACATGAAGCGAAATAATAACATTCAACCACCGATAAACAACGTAAAATCTAAGTTTCAAAAATCCTCCTGAACAAACTAAAATAGATAGAGGGCTGTACTTTTTAGAATTAATTATCCAATGTATCTGGCCCATAAAAGTGTATAATAATAATTTGTATCCCAACTACTTTGCTCGTAATCGCACATGAAGCGAAATAATAACACTCAACCACCGATAAATAACGTTAAATCTAAGTTTCAAAAATCCTCCTGAACAAACTAAAATAGATAGAGGGCTGTACTTTTTAGAATTAATTACCCAATGTATCTGATCCATAAACGTGTATAATAATAATTTGTATCCTAACTACTTTGCTCGTAATCGCACATGAAGCGAAATAATAACATTCAACCACCGATAAATAACGTTAAATCTAAGTTTCAAAAATCCTCCTGAACAAACTAAAATAGATAGAGGGCAGTACTTTTTAGAATTAATTACCCAATGTATCTGATCCATAAAGGTGTATAATAATAATTTGTATCCCAACTACTTTGCTCGTAATCGCACATGAAGCGAAATAATAACATTCAACCACCGATAAACTACGTAAAATCTAAGTTTCAAAAATTCTCCTGAACAAACTAAAATAGATAGAGGGCTGTACTTTTTAGACTTAATTACCCAATGTATCTGATCCATAAACGTGTATAATAATAATTTATATCCTAACTACTTTGCTCGTAATCGCACATGAAGCAAAATAATAACATTTAACCACCGATAAACAACGTAAAATCTAAGTTTCAAATATCTTCCTGAACAAACTAAAATAGATAGAGGGCTGTACTTTTTAGAATTAATTACCCAATGTATCTGATCCATAAAAGTGTATAATAATAATTTGTATCCCAACTACTTTGCTCGTAATCGCACATGAAGCGAAATAATAATATTCAACCACCGATAAACAACGTAAAATCTAAGTTTCAAAAATCCTCCTGAACAAACTAAAATAGATAGAGGGCTGTACTTTTTAGACTTAATTACCCAATGTATCTGATCCATAAACGTGTATAATAACAATTTGTATCCCAACTACTTTGCTCGTAATCGCACATGAAGCGAAATAATAATATTCAACCACCGATAAACAACGTAAAATCTAAGTTTCAAAAATTCTCCTGAACAAACTAAAATAGATAGAGGGCTGTACTTTTTAGACTTAATTACCCAATGTATCTGATCCATAAACGTGTATAATAATAATTTGTATCCCAACTACTTTGCTCGTAATCGCACATGAAGCGAAATAATAACATTTAACCACCGATAAACAACGTAAAATCTAAGTTTCAAAAATCCTCCTGAACAAACTAAAATAGATAGAGGGCTGTACTTTTTAGAATTAATTACCCAATGTATCTGATCCATAAACGTGTATAATAATAATTTGTATCCCAACTACTTTGCTCGTAATCGCACATGAAGCGAAATAATAACATTCAACCACCGATAAACAACGTAAAATCTAAGTTTCAAAAATCCTCCTGAACAAACTAAAATAGATAGAGGGCAGTACTTTTTTGAATTAATTACCCAATGTATCTGATCCATAAAAGTGTATAATAATAATTTGTATCCCAACTACTTTGCTCGTAATCGCACATGAAGCGAAATAATACAATTCAACCACCGATAAACAACGTAAAATCTAAGTTTCAAAAATCCTCCTGAACAAATTAAAATAGATAGAGGGCTGTACTTTTTAGAATTAATTACCCAATGTATCTGATCCATAAACGTGTATAATAATAATTTGTATCCCAACTACTTTGCTCGTAATCGCACAAGAAGCGAAATAATAACATTCAACCACCGATACACAACGTAAAATCTAAGTTTCAAGAATCCTCCTGAACAAACTAAAATAGATAGAGGGCTGTACTTTTTAGAATTAATTACCCAATGTATCTGATCCATAAACGTGTATAATAATAATTTGTATCCCAACTACTTTGCTCGTAATCGCACATGAAGCAAAATAATAACATTCAACCACCGATAAACAACGTAAAATCTAAGTTTCAAAAATCCTCCTGAACAAACTAAAATAGATAGAGGGCTGTACTTTTTAGAATTAATTACCCAATGTATCTGATCCATAAACGTATATAATAATAATATGTATCCCAACTACTTTGCTCGTAATCGCACGTGAAGCGAAATAATAACATTCAACCACCGATAAACAACGTAAAATTATTGAACTTATTTTAATAACACTTATTGATCGTATTTTCGTTTAGATACGCATTTATCAGCATTTGGGCACAATTAATTCGTGCTTCAAGAAAATATAACAAATTGTTAGTTAGTGACTTTTACCATTTTACCTTTAAGCCGACGATATATTATTTACAATAACGTAAAACTATTTCCTTCATGTTTGATTTTGCCGGAGATGCTTGAATGCCTGCCGGAGACCCAAGATGAGCCTCAAATGCTGCAATGCCGGACTCCGGAGCAATGCCGGAGACTTGGCAACCCTGTCCATGGGGCAAAACTCCGGGCGTTGCATGGCTACTCTTTTAATTACCTACAATTTGAGGTACGATAGAAATTTATGCAACCATTTTCGGAAAAGTTATAGACATTTTTCTGTAGCAACTTATCCATGGGGCTAAACTACGGGCGTTGAATGGCTACAAGATCTTCTAATTACCTACAACTTGAGGTAAAATTGAAATTTATTCAACTATATTTGCAAAAGTTATAAAATTTTGCAAAAACTGTTGGATCTAAAAAAATCGGTTTTCTTAGAAATTTTAAAATGCGGGCCCCCTATGGTGCAAACGGTAGCGCTCCTCATGGGGTAAGTCTAGGCCTTGAGTCCGACACCGCGACATTGGCAACCCTATACAGCTACCAAACCATCACCAATGTTATCAAAAAAAAAAAATAGTAATACTTGTACATTTTAGAATTGCTCCAGTCTCGCAAACCGAGCTAGGCTGATTTATAATAAATAAAAATCACTTTGAACCCCCTCAAGCCTGCGAAAACACACCACAATCAACAATTTATTCAAATAACCCCAAATAAACCGAGATAATTACGCTTTAGCACAGCTAAGTCATTACAAACCCAAGATGGCCGGCCGCCGGCTGCCGGCTGCCGGCCATCTTGTTGCATAATCTTGCGATAAATTATTATGGACATAATAAATAAACTTACCGTGAATCCTGAAGGGCGATCTCTACGACGCACTATAACAATGATATTAAACGAGTTGATATATCGTGATTATATATGCACTTCAGACACTACCGAAAACACCACCTATTGGTGGCGTGAAGAAAAATACCGCGGAAAAACACACCCGTCCCTTCGAAATCGCAAGAGGAACTAATTAGGAAAGTTGGCTTGCAAAATTATGCGCTGCTTTGCGATTGTTTAGCAGAATCTTACGTCCGCTACCGCCAATAAGAAGTTGTATCGCGCGACATTAGCACCCCTACGACACCATTCAAATATATAGATAGCGGTTATAACCACTAGACAAATATATTTTACGAATGGAATTGATTCATTATGGGTATAATAAAATACTGCATTTCTCTCGCCCAAAATTGTATAAATTTGTTTTGAATACCGGCTCTATATAAATTCTTTGCAGCTAACTTCGTATCATTCCCTGCATGGCTTTCGAAGTTATAAAGAACGTTTCCAGTCAAAAACTCTTTTTGGATGTTTAGATTAATCAGACGCGGTAAGTATTTTAAATTTGGTAACTCTTGTCGTATAAAAATGTTCAGTATAAAATAAATTTGTAACAAACGCTACATTCTGAACGCACCCACTGACGTCCTGCGTTTTTAACATAACGACAACACAACATAACCTCACAAATCTATCTTGTTTTCAAAGTGATTTTTGCTTTTTGCGCTCCAGCGATGTCCGGCAAGAGAAAACACAACGTCAGTTACGATAACGACGAAGCGAAGAAGTTTAAAACGAACGGGCACTGGCAGAACGCCCTGCTGAACGCCATGGAAGATCCAGAACTGATAGTACAATCGAATCCGAAACTTGTGGTTATAAAGGACAAATTTCCAAAGGCCGAATTTCACTATCTGATCGTGCCAAGGGAGGATATCAATAGCCTGAAGGCTGTGGGCAAATCTCACCTCGGACTGTTAAAGTATATGCACACGATTGCGGAACATCTCGTCAATGAACCGCGGCATAAAAGCAGGACTTTTAAAATGGGTTATCATGCGGAAGCGAGCATGGCTAGGTTGCATATGCACGTAATAAGCGACGATATGAATTCGCCGTGTTTGAAGACGAAGAAACATTGGAATAGCTTTACGACGGATTTCTTTGTCGATTCTAAAGGTATTTTTACGATTTTTGATAGTAGGTTTGATACAGTAAGAGTGGTACAGTTTTGAGTTGATATAGCGGAAGGTAAACGCCTCAAATTCAGACAGGTTGAGGTGTTTTTGGTGCATTTTTTACTGTGGAGTTTATATTTAGGTGACGCTAATGACTACGTCCACTTTTTTTAAAATTAATTAGGCGCAGGAGTAGGCCGTTCCTCGCATCTCAAATATTGCTCGTATTTTCAACAAAGCTTCGATATGCTTGCTCTACAGCTCGCATCTCAAATAACTCGTATGTTAGGGCACTCGTGTCTCGAGGTATCACTGTATAATTCTAAGTGCCCGCTTTTTTTGTACTTGTGGTATTTTATTAATGTCTTTGTCTGTATCTAAAAATTAGCTGCAATAATTAAAACATGTATCTATTATCGATTGATATAGATATTATGGCTTCCAATCCTGGACAATATAGAGATCCCGGCATTTCGAGATTAAAGATTTTATAATCCCGGGATTCATGAAAAAAGCGAAAATTGCCGGATCAAAATGCCTGAGACGACAAAAGTTACAAAATCCAGTCAGTAAGAAACACTTAAAATATACTTTATTGGACAATATCTTTTACCCCGAAACCTGATCAACGTTTTCAAATTTTACCGTCAGTAGAAAACCAAAATTGACGGTTTAAAAGGTAAAACGTGTCAAACTGTGCGTATTGACATCAATAATAAGAAAATGTATACTCTATTAGAAAAAACTTGCTACTACATCTTGAATTTGCTCAAAAACTTAGCATTTTTGTCAAATGCTTCAAGAATAGTCACGGCAAAAGAAATTGTTTTGACGAAATTTTGTTTTTTTTTAGGATAAAATTGCATAACTTTAGAATTCATACGTCATGGACGTTTAATCAAGTGAAGATGTAATAACGTATAATAACGACGTAATAATAAATATGTTGTTCAAATTGAATAATAATTTAAGATAACTAATTTAGATATAACTTTTTAGGATCCCGGGTTTTAGATTTATAATCCCGGGATCCCGAAAATCCTCATTATTTGTTGGGATCCCGGGATTGGAAGTCCTAATAGACATATATTCTACCTGTTAATGTTAGTTTATTAGATATTCTTCCTGAATTTTTGAGCTCACCTTTTCAACTATATATCTGTATTACGAGAACTTCCGTGTTGTTTAATATGACAAATTAAATAAAACCGGTCCCAAAACAGAACCTTGTGGTACCCCCAAGCTGTTTATGATTTCACTTGACTCATTTTCTCCGATGTTAACCTTTTGTCTCCTGTTTGGTAAATAGTTTTCAAACTATTTCAATTTTTTCCTCTGATTACGTGAATTTCAATTTTTAGTAATAAATTTTGACAACAAATAGTTTCAAAGACTCTTTACAAGTCTACAAAAATTGTATTTAATCCTAAGGTATTCAAGAGCTTAAAACGTACTATTCTAAGTTACCATTGTAGATTTATCTGTATTTTCTTTTTTTTTCATTTAAAATTGCCATGACTTTAGGACATTATTTTATTTTCTAGATATTGTGGAAGAAATGGAAAAAGACGGGAAAGTGAAGTTATTTTCGTCAGAGTATTGTAAACGTCTAATGGACACGCCGCTAAAGTGTCATAAATGTGATTTTATTCCAAAAACAATGCCGGATTTGAAGAAGCACATAGTGAAGCATATAACTAAGGAGTAAGATAATTAAAACGTTCAGTTGTAAGTTTGTTTTATATTAAAGCATTGTCTAAATGATAGGTAATACACAGTTTTCAAAAAAAAATAAGTGAATTTTATGTGAATATATTTTGTAGTATGAAATCATTGAAAATAAATTGACCATATCCAAAAGATACTGTTTTATTGAATACGTTCCTATTAAATATTTATGAGTTGTTTGTAGAGAAGTTTTAATTGAATGTTATTTCCTCAACAACAGCGTTGAGATAGTATTTTTTAATTGAAATCAAGGTAAGTTTTTCGCCAAAACTAGACGAGAGTCGCCCTCTCGTGGAAGAAAATTGAATCACTCACCGTAGTGAACTCGCCTACATTCGTGATGAAGTATATTTGGTTGCATAAATTTCCTTATTTATTTATCTATTTGCGCAAATTTGAACCACCTTATCAATAACCAAATCAAAGTGATTAAAGTGAATTTGAACGTTTAGAATTCTAATTCTAAATAGCCATGTGTTTTATCAACAATATGGATTATAATACATAACCTGTACACGTCCAGAAAATCAATAAAATACCATAATGGCTGGGTTAGCAGGTTAGATTTTGATAAACTACTTCGTTCTACTGTTATTAATACGTAATTTATTTTAGATTTACCACTGCTCGAATGCACGATACTTCTAATATTGGTAATTATCGCTAGGTTTATGTTCGTCATGCATAAAGTAACAACGGGCCATAGCAGGATATCGGAAAACAAAAGAAGTACTCCCGTAAAAACCCTAATATGTGTCGGATCTGGGGGCCACACAACCGAAATGCTGCTCTTGATAAAATGGATAGATCTCACGAGATATTCGCCAAGATATTACGTTATGGCGAAAACTGATACGACAAGTTTATCGAAAATTACTAAATTCGAAAGCGATTACGATAACGGAAAAGGAGACTATAAAGTTTATAAAATTCCGCGGAGTAGAGAAGTTCATCAGTCGTACGTTTCGTCGATGTTCTCGACAATTTATTCAATTGTTTATAGCGTCCCGTTGGTTGTAAAAATACGACCGGATTTGATTCTTTGCAATGGGCCGGGGATTTGCGTACCTATTTGCGTGATAGCTTTTGTTTTAAAGGTTTGCTTCATTTGTGATACTAGGATAGTGTTTTTCGAAAGTTTTTGCCGCACCGAGACATTTTCTTTGACTGGGAAAATTCTTATGTACTTTGCCGATAATATAATCGTTCAGTGGCAGTCGCTGAGACAAAAGCTTAAAAGATCTGATTATATTGGACAACTTTTGTGAACTTTCAGAAATAAATAAATAAAATATAAAGAAATGGTTTTTTTTTTTTTGGGTGCGATTTAAGCGTGCATTATTTAAATAGATATGTGCCATAGAATAAATACTTTGAGCATTCGATTTAATAACTTTAGCATTAAAATAGTAAATATTTTCACGATTTTTCAATTGTTTTTGTCCCGAAAAATTTCTGCAAAATGTTTCCGCTCCTATTTGCAAAGGGTCAATGAAGTCGTAAGTAAAGATATTGTATTTTAATAATTAAAAATCAACATAAGGATTTTTTTAAAAGTTTTATATTCTTTCTAGGAAGCATTATGCCGCTCATTATATTTTTATAGATGTAAACGATTGTATTGCACATTTGTACAAATGTATTATGAAAGGAACATTCAAATATATAGAAGCAAAAATATTTATTTATATAAATTTATTGCACATTTATTTTTATAAATGCCAAAGTAATTTTTAACATTTCTAAAATATTTTTTGTATTGGACAATTCTTTTTGGTTTTTGTCAAATAGTTTATCAAATGCTTACAAGAAGTGCACGGTTTATTTATTTATTTTAATGCACAAGTAATTTTTTGCATTCAAATATTTTCAGTCAAATATTTTTGTTGTTTTGTGGTTTTGCCCACAAAAATTGGCGTATGTTCAGTTGCATATGCATATATATGGAAGCCATATCTTCCATTTTGATCTCATTCTTTACAGTTTACTGTAGGTATGTAAACATGGTATAATTTCTGCAATCTGTACTTTGCACTTGTACCCCACACCATTAAGGCAAAAGTTCATCTCAAAATACTATTATTCAATCTCAATCTTTCAAACACTTTATATCATAAGGTTATACCTTTAAAACCATGTTAAAGGTAAGTAAAAACCAACATAATCTCACTCTAAATAAACTTCCGAGTCTCCCATTTTCTAGGGAGCAGTTTCTTTAGTTACGGGAGGTGCCTCCGGCTTGGGTAAGGCAACCGTACAGCGACTAGTCCAGCAGGGAAGCCGTGTAGTCTTATGCGACCTCCCAACCTCGAAAGGGCAAGAAGTCGCCAAGGAAATCGGAGGCGAAGATAAGATTATCTTCGCGCCAGTTGACGTTACATCGGAAGCCGACGTTAAGGCAGCTTTAGACTTATCGAAGCAACGATTCGGAAAGCTGGACAACTGCATAAACTGCGCAGGCATCGGCGTCGCATTTAAAGTTTACAATTTCAATAAAAATATAGCACACTCATTAGAAGATTACACGAAAGTTATTAACGTGAGTTTTTTTTGATATATAACTTGTATAACTTCTAAAAGCATGTATTGGACAGACATAACCTCAAACTTATTTTTTAGGTTAATTTGATAGGTACGTTTAACGTGATTAGGTTATCCGTTGGTTTGATTGGACAAAATGAACCTGATGAAAACGGACAACGCGGGGTCGTTGTAAATACTGCGAGTATAGCTGCTTACGATGGTCAAATGGGCCAAGCTGCTTACGCTGCGAGTAAAGGCGCTATTGTCGGAATGACTTTGCCGTTAGCTAGGGATTTATCGGCTCAAGGAATTAGAGTTGTTACAATTGCACCAGGTAATTGATAAAAATGTTTTTTTACTGTTCGTACAGATTCAGAACTGTTGAAAACTGCTTACGAGTTTAACATTTAACATTCAGGTGTCGTAGTTGATGCAAGACAAAATATCTATTTACAACAAGACTGTATTTTCTAATAAATACATTCTTTTAGGTTTGTTCATGACGCCATTATTAGCATCTCTACCAGAAAAAGTGATCAACTTCTTGAGCAAATCTGTACCTTTCCCGCAGAGGCTGGGAAAACCCGAAGAATACGCGCAGATGGTACAATCCGTCATCGAAAATCCGATGCTCAACGGTGAAGTCATCAGATTGGACGGCGCCTTAAGAATGCAATAAATATTTTACGTACCAATATAATAATAAAACGACTGTCGAATGTAACTTGTTTATTCTTAATATATATTTATATGAAAAACCAACATATCAAATACACTTTTCCAAAATTCAATTATCAAAACCAGACATCTCCTACATCGTCATCGTCTGGCATATGCTGTGGCATATGCGGATTTTGACCTTCGTCGTCACTCTCGCTGACCGCCAGATCGTCTTGTATTTTCATTTCTAATTCCATATGTTCCGGAATATCTTGATCTTCTTCTTTTATAGCTTCCAACTGGTTTCGTGGAGGCAGGCCGACCATTAAGAAATCCGACGGGTCGTAATTAGGATCCACATCCAAACTTTCATCTAATTTTTTGACAAAAAATTATAAATCATTCCAGATAACATACTAATATAATATTAATTAACAATAATAATGTTTATTGAGTTAAAAAAGAAAGTAATAACTACAATAAATTTGTATATATTAACACTCAATAGTGTTATTTCTGAAGCAACAGCGTTTATGTACAAATTAAATAAAACAGGTCCCAAAACAGAACCTTGTGGTACCCCCAAGCCTGTTTATTAATTCACTTGACTCATTTTCTCCAATCTCAACCTTTTGTCTCCTGTTTCTTAAATATTTACGATATAAGAAATGTACCTTTAAACGTAAAATGTTCGTCCACTTCGCCTTCGTTCGGGTGATAATACCCCATGGTTCCAAGTTGCACCATAGCTTCGGCAACCTGTTGACTGTCATCGTCAGCACCAGGTATATCGATAAGAATGCCATCCTTGTTATCCTCGAATTCGGTAAGCGGAACTTCATCCAATTCCTCCTCGCTCGAAAACTGCAAATCTGTTCAAAACAAACAAAAATTAGTAAGAAAATTATCATCAGCCAAGCCAAAGCTAAAAAACATCCCAACATAAAAAAATTTTGGCAAAAAAATTACCCTAACTTTTTAAGACATAAATAAACCTTTACACCAAATTTCAGATCAATTGCTCTAAAATTACGGGAGTTATCTAACTGTCACCAAATTCAACCGTTGGTAAAGAGAGATAAGCACCATAATTATCGCAAGAGCTAATAAAAAAAGATAAAGAAAAAGTCGTCAAATAAAAATTAACGTTAACAAAGTTACCCTCTTCCAGAGTGGCTGTCTTCTTCCTTGGTCTTCCGCGCCCCCTCCTAATTTTCGACGGTATAATTTCACCGTCTTCGCCGGTGTTCATCATGCCTTCAACGTCGACAAAGTCTATGTCTTCGTGGTGCAATTTGGACAGATCCGGTGAGCTGGTCTGACTCGCTCTGTCCGGTTCCGTAATGGTGTAATTATCTTCGTCAACGCCCATCCAGGTTTGATCGTCGTCCTGCATGTGTCTCTCCTGGGCTAACGATATCTTATTCTCTAGCTGCGTCAAATGTTCATCGTACTAAACAAAATTATTCGGTTATTTCTCGATTGTTGAATAGATTTGCAAAAAAAAAAACAGATATCGAATGGTGAAGCTCTGTCACAATTTCTTTGTAATGAAGCTAGATAATCCTAGATCCTAGCAATCTTTAGTTTTTTGTAGTTGAAAAGAGTCTTAAAAGCACTGTAGACATTTCTTTGACTATATTTGAGATTAGGGCTTTTTATTTCTTCTTATTTTTTGCTTCATACTAGATATAACACCGTAACAGAAAAATGTTTTACCTCGGCTAAAGTAAGTTTACAAATCTTCACAAGTTGTTCGGCCTTTTGAGTGAACGCAGACTCTTTTCCATTGTAGAGCGTGCAGTTTTCCAAAATCTGCTGCACGTCGACCAAAAACTCATGCCTATTGTGATACTTATGCGCTAAAAAATAAAGAAATTATCAATACTGAAAATTCCAACTAGTTCCAACAAAGTTATAGTTTAATAAAAACTACCTGCAACTTTTTTCGATATAGTTTCAAGATCCATCGGTCGCTTGATAATATTATAATAATCCTTGACCAACTTTTTGTTGACCGGTTTCAAAAACGGCCAAGATTCCTGCATTGCCTTAAGCTTGGTATTGACAACGTTATCGAGAATATACGTGAGGGCAACCTGGTCGTTGTCGTCTAATAGCGGATTTATCGCTTTTTCCAATCTCATGAGTCGCTCTTCTTTTTCGCCGAGTCTCTCGACACATTTGTTTAGCATCCTCTGAGCGGCAAGAGTCAGACTACTTTTAGCACCTATAAAAAACGAATAGTCGTAACCTCACCTAAACAAAAAATTATGGCGTAATCAAAAAACCGTTGTATAACGTTGAATTTTCGACGATCTGGTTAACGTCCGCTAAAAATTCTTCCCTGCTTTGGTATTTCTTCTGACGGAGATTTTCCCGAATGCTCTGTAGGTCCATCGGTCGGTGTATAATTCTGTAATAGTCCATGACCAGCTAAACAAAAGAAATAAATATTTATGTTAAAAAATCTAATAGTCTAGTCTATATTTTAATAAACAGAAGGAATTTTTTAAAGTTGTCTCGTCTTGATAGAAATTTATGCAACAACTTTAGTAAAAGTTATAACCATTTTTCTGCAGCACCTGATTGAAATACGTTTGCTATTCGAACGGACCATTTAGTTGTTGTCCATGAGGCAAAACTCCGAGCGTCGAAGGGCTACTAGGTCTTTTAATTACCTACAATTTGTGGTATAATAAAAATCTATGCAACAATTTTTGCAAATGCTATAAATATTTTTTGTGCAATTGCAACAATATTTTAAGTTCAGCTGTGTTTAGGTACGTTTTAAGGCTTTACAGTCTTAAGAAGCAAAAAAACTATTATAATTTTAACCATAAGAGATTTATTCGTCGCATTAAATACGTCAAACCGCAAAATTTGGTCTGGTTTTACTCCTCCGAGTTATTAAATGGACAGTACACATCGAAATAGTTTACCTTTGGATTCACTGGGAATAAAAATGGTTGAACGTCGGGCATATCTCTCAGCTCGTTCAAGATATTCTCGAGAATTGTCGAGAGCACGACTACTGGGTCCGTACGTCTTCTGTTGGCGGGCCTGTTGTGCCTCTTGAGGTAATCGCAGTGCAAATCCGAAGTCCCTCTTCTACGTTTGCGGTTGCCCATAGCGTCCTTTGGGACCTTAAGTAAGAGAGTTCTTCGTTTCATTTCCTCAGCGTGCTAAAACAGAAAACAAAAACCAGCATTGAAAATTGTAGATATACACAATTATGTACTGTGTAATTTAATAACTGTACATTTTACTGAATGTCATTGGTAGATGTTCTGCAGTGAAATTTTGGGTCAAAAAGTAATAATAAATTAGCTATAAGCTAAAATATCAGCTGGACTTGTTCTATTTTTCCACTCAATGACAAAAATCATGCTATTAGAATGAATAGAAAATAAAAATTCATACGTTTTTAAACGAAAAACTGGAACAGCAGCTTCCTAGTGAATATACAGAACTGTTAAAATCATATCTGAAAGATCGCCACTTCAGGGTGAAACAGGATGACGAATACTCCTCGCTACGCAATATCAATGCCGGAGTACCACAAGGAAATGTATTGGGACCACTTTTGTACCTACTGTATACTTATGATATTCCTGTTCCGGGAGAAACCACAGTGGCAACATTTGCAGACGACACGGCTATTTTGGCGATTAGTGACAGTGTCGAAGAAGCAACTGAAAAATTACAGATAGCTGCAAACACAACCAACCTTTGGACAAAGAAATGGCGCATCAAACTAAATGAAGGAAAATCCACGCATGTAAACTACACCAATAAGAGAGTTAACTATATTCCAGTAACCATTAATGGGAACGATATTCTATACGTGGATACAGCGAAATACCTTGGCATGACACTGGGTGAAAAGCTTAGATGGAAAGTACATGTCAAGAAAAAGCGGAACGAACTCGACCTAAAATTCCGCAAAATGTATTGGCTAATGGGACGGAGGTCAGCCCTGTCAGTGCAAAATAAGCTCCTACTATACAAGCAATTATTAAAGCCAGTATGGGTGTACGGAATACAGTTATGGGGATGCACTAAGCTGTCCAATATCAACCTCATTCAGAGGTTCCAAAATAAAGTTCTAAGGGCCATTGTTGGTGCACCATGGTACATCAAAAACACCAGTCTTCATCGGGACCTTCGCATGGAGATGGTAACTAGCGAAATATCAAAATTTGCTAAGAAGCACGAGGATCGTCTACTCCACCACGACAACTTTGAAGCCATCCAGCTGCTAGACAACAGTGCGCTAGTGCGTCGGCTGAAAAGTACTAAACCATTCGAACTAGTGCGGGAGTGATTAAAAGCAGAGCACCCGTAGTGCATTCACAGTATGTGAAAAGTGAAAACAAGTGTAAGTGAAAACAACCGCCGTCTACTTGAGTGGTAAAAACTGTCAGACTAAAACAACTTGGGCCAATGGGCAAAATTGTAAAAATACTCATTATTTTATCAGTTTAGGTTAAGTGAAAATAACTTCTTAATCATTGACTAGGTGTTATGCCACAAACACTCTGTGTTTGAACAAAATAAAAAAAAAACACGGTTTTAAATAATTCCGTGCAGCAACTGATTTATCGAATCAATAAAAAATGACAACAATACCTTCAACAGTTTCGAGGAGAGCTTCACTTTGGTGCCGTCGACATTAACTAAGTCTTCATCGTCAGTGTTCAACTGTTTTTCTATTTCCTCCTCCTGTTCTTCCGTCATTGCCACATTCAAAGGAACGGTGGACCCGCTGTTCTGGTACAGCGGGCAAGCCTTGTTCGTCCGCATGTGACCTACGTTCCCGCAGGCGCCACACTTCAGCTTCAGATCGGGCTTCAATTTCGTCTTCCTCCTGGACTTTGGAGGTGACAATAACGGCTTACTTGTCGAAGGAGTCTGAGCGCCTAACGATGAACCTGCAAGACGGTAACGATAACGTTAAAACGAGAAATTTATATAACGTTCCTAAGAAATTTATTACTCGTGTCGGAATTTGGACAAAATGCGTACTTACAATTAATTGTAATAAAGCAAACGATGTAAAATATGTTAGTTTGTTTGTGTAAAGACAGCAATGCAGCCATATCAGTGATCTGTATATACTACGTATAACTGGAAACGACCCGTAATGGTCAATACGTGATGCAGATGCATTTGGTATGCAACCCGCAGTGCAGTGGTTAAGCTATTTCTTTCTATCTCATACGGTACCATCACCCTATGCGGTTTGAATTTAACTTTTTTATTTGTAATATCTTTTTCAATTTAATTGGAACAAATTAATCAACCCTTAACTCTTGCAGAGACTTAATACATGAGATAATAATCGCAGATTTAATAAAAGTTATATTTTATTCATATATTCCGCCTAATTAAAATTTGCAGACTAGGTACTATCGCGAGCATAAAAAACGGGGACCCTCTAATTTGCACTGATTAAACTGCGCTTTGTAATGCCATGTCAGTACGCTTGTCATGTCACATTAATGTCATCTTGAATTTTGACGTAATAAATAAAAATTTCGCAATTGAATGAATTTTAGAAGGCAAATTAAAACTCGACTACATGATAAAATCAGCATTCGTGAAATTGTTATTGAATCAAGTGTCGGCAAGAATACTGCAAAGAATAAAATTGATGGAACGGAACAAAATTGTAGGTTGACAAATACTGTCAGAGTTTAGACATCATAGGTTAACAAATACTGTCAAAGTAAATGTTACACAACTAAACTTGTTGAGAATATAAGTGCCCAATTTCACTTTGCTGTCCCCGTTTTTTATGCTCGCGATGGTGCTCTCAAATTATATATTAGTAGTTATTCTTTAATTTGAAACATTTGCAGTCCGATAACTAAATGCTCTTTGTATTATTGAATTAAGGAAACGCATTCTGACATTAAAAGTAGTCCATATGATGCTGATTCTATTTATTCGATAATATTAATACTTATAAATTATTTTTCACATTTTAAAATTTTATTCATTCGAAATATGTATACATTGAGCGCGTAAAGTAAGGAAATTTGACACAAGGTCCGAATTGGTTAGTTATTTCAAAAATTTCGTCGATTTTAATTATCAAAATATACATATTTACAACAAATTTAATTTCCGACTTTCAATTGTTTTCGTCTTTTGACGCCATCGACACTTACTACATGGCAACCCCATATTTTTGTACTGGTATTGATAGGTCTGTTAATTGTAACGATAATTGTAAAGTAAAACATTTAAAAAAATGGAGAAAAAGACAGTTGAAACTTAGTGTTATATTGATAACTTTTTTTTTTGTTTGTGGTAAGCGAATAGGCGTTTTCAAAAGCTGCATATCTTGTCAGGTTATTGCGTTTTTTTATGTTTTTTTATGAAGCCGTTCGCACCCCACCCAAAGAATCACTGTAAATGCGTCAAAAACATTTGGGAACAAATTTTTGCCATTTCACGTAAAAATACAGAGATTTAGGTTTACTATGAAACCATTTTGAGGTTTCTAGGACAATGGGTTCAGCTGGAATAAAATAAAAAAGTGAAACACTACTGCCTTCCGCTATCTACATATATAAAAAATAAAGTTCAATGTTGTAGATTTCTTATTTTATTCAACTAAATAGAAATATATCGGAATTTAGAACAGTGCCAGAATTTGGTACGTTTACCTTTATGTATAAATGACCTAAACCAGGTCAACCCCTAACTTTGTCTTCTTGTCTACAGCCAGACATTTCCAAATTGTTTAATAAACTCTATCGCAAAATTACACTGAACATAAAAAATTATTTTTCTTTCGTGTTTTGTGGTTTACCTTCTAATGTCAACGGCTTATCTAGACTGGTACTAGAGCCTGGCGTAATGGAGCCCATACTGTGCATTCCCATGGCCAATCTCTCCCTTTCTTGATTCCGTTTAATTCGTCGCAATTGTTCCTGTATCCGACGTTTCTCCCTCTTCATCTCTTCCTTCTGAGCTTCGTCCAGCGTAGCAAATTGTCTGATGAACTGTTCGTCTTTTGTAGTTCGAATTTTAACGTAAGCGTCGATGACGGCCGCTTTTCTGACGTATTCGGCTCTCGTGAATTCTTTACCTTCTTGATTTCTAAACGTACGGACAATCTTCAACACACGACCTACGTTTAAAAATATTTGTATTTAGTTCTAAGAAAAAATTTGAAGGTTTTTTTTTGTTTACCTTGTTGGGCGTAATTCATACTATCCTGATTCTCGTCTTCCTCTTTGCTCTTCTTATCTTTCCCTTTCTTTTCATCGCCTCCTTCCATGATCATCTTTCTCAACTCTTGACGTTCTTGTTCCTCCCTTTCTCTTGATAACTAAATAATTATGTATTTTTACGTAATAATTTCTTATATTAGCAATAAAATTTGTTTTGTTTTGGACAACCATTTTTTTATTTTCCAATGAAAACTAATGGAAACTAGTAGCAAAACTTAAAAAATTATTAAATTGATCTAGCTTACTCTCTTGTGTGTGGGCATTAATAACTATAGAGGATGTGTCAAGGAACGTTAAAATCTTCATAAAAAAATTGTATTTTTACTTTATCATACAAAGTATGAAAAAGTATTGTAATCGTGGCAAAATTCTTTTTTGAGATTTTAGCGGAAATATGATATTTTGGGTCCCTGTACATTTTTGACCAAGGTACAAAAAATATCTGTGTATGTGTACTCGTTTTTACTTTATCATACGTAGTATGTAAAGTATTGTAATCGTGCCGAGAAAAATTTTTGAGATTTTAGCGGAAATATGTCCTTTTGGGTGCCCTGAACATATTTGACCAAGGTACAAAAAAATGTCTGTGTGTGTGTGTGTACTCGATTTTTGTGGCGACGGTTCCGGAGAAACTACTAACGGTATCGGGACAAAACTTCATATTTAGAAGTTTCATTACCAAACTTAGAGCTGAAAAGCTTTTGGTTCAAAAGGGTCCAAAGGAACCAGTTCCTTTGGACCCTTTTGAACCAAAAGAACGAACTATGCTTGCAATGGGCCTTTGCACAGGTTGCTGCTCAATTGTAATCGGCGGGGACTGGATGTCTTCAGGTCATTCAGACAGTTTAGGTCTGAGCTAAATAGGGTGGTTGTGTGAACGGACGGTAATGTCATTGTACCAGTACTTGCTGTATTTAATTGTGAGATTATTGTTATTGTATTGTTGTGGTATGTATTTATATATTTGTATTTAGTGTTATTGCACCTTGTGTCTGATGATATATTATTGTAAATTATGATTTTGTAAAAAAGATGAAATTCGTTTAATAAATATTATTACTTTATCATACGCAGTATGTAAAGTATTGTAATCGTGCCGAAAATTTTTTTCGAGATTTTAGCGGAAATAGGTCTTTATGGGTCCCCTGAACATTTTTGACCAAGGTCCAAAAAAATGTCTGTGTGTGTGTGTGTGTGTGTGTGTATGTCTGTGTGTGTGTGTAAACGATTTTTGTGGCGACGATTCCGGAGAAACTACTAAAGGTATCGGGACGAAAGTTCATATTTAGAAGTTTTATTACCAAACTTAGAGCTGAAAAGCTTTTGGTTCAAAAGGGTCCAAAGGAACCGGCTAATTACTCTTAGCATTTTTCAACGATTTTGCAAATGAGCCGTCATTTCCGTAGTTTCGTCAAAATAGATAAATAATAAATTAAAGCACTGGAAATTTTGTATAATTTATGTCTATAACATTTTTTGGTAAAATTAATAGTTTAGCTGCAAGAGCAAATTCTATTTGATCGAGATCGGTCGTGTCTGCATTAATATAAAACTAGTTACCCGGGTATTTGACAGATATTTTCATTCTAATGACAGTAAGTAGTGTCAAACGCTGATGTGTTGTCAATGGAATCAAAATATCTGTCTTATCCCGGCTAACTAGTTTTATTATAATGCAGACACGACCGATATCGATCAAATAGAATCTCATACAGCTAAACTATCAATTTTATGATAAAGTCAAGTGCCTGGCCACATTAGATTTTTTAACTTACTAACATTCATATAAAAATTAACCAAATTATACAGGGTATAATATTAGAGCACAATATTGGTATACTTTATTACCCGTTTTCATTACAAAATATCATAAAAATGGGTAGAAATAGGTGTATGCCATACTTTTTTTTTAACATGAATTAAAGACATCTTAATGGTTAATAAGAAAATTGGTTAATCGAGTACGTTAAGCCCAATGAGAAAAGTAGAAAAAAAGGTGATTTTTTTTTCAATTTTTCTGATTGATGTTAACACGTTGACTGCCAACTACGAGATAACTTGTAGGATTTCTATTGAAATATCTCCTAACTGGCAGTCAACGTGTTAACGTACCAGATTAACCAATTTTCCTATATTCAAGACACCCAGTTAATAAAAAGCCATTAAAAACAATCAAAATTAACTAACAACCATTAAAAAAAAAATGAATATTTATGGTTGTTTGTGGTAAATATCTTTTTCCTAGGCAAAAGCTATTTGTCTGGTCAAATAGATACTAATCTTTTAAAACTATTTGCCCAGGCAAATGGATTTGTCAAATCTGTTGTTAGGCAAATAGCATTTTTGTGCAAGTTATGCGCACGTTTGTTTTCTTTATCTATTTGACCAGGCAAACAGGTTTTGCCTAGGCACAAGCTTTTTGCCTAAAATAACTATTTGCCTATGACATATACACAAGCATAAGTGGTAAATGGCAGCACAAGAACAGCAAACCATATAGTTTGGATAATTACTTTGATTAATTGTGGTATTATGATTAAGTGTTATTTGTTTCCTTTTGTGACCCAATTTCGTTTTGGAATATAGTGGTTTTTGTACCATGTACACATATGAACGAAATTTGATTTCATTTGATTTGATTTACCATAACGTCAATTACATCAGCTTCGGAACAAGTCAAACTTTAATTTTGTTTTGCTTTTCTTTTTGTTTTGAAAAGGTTAAAACATCTTCACATCAAGTTCCGTAAGACAGCCTGTACAGTCCCTTCGAACAACTCTCATACAAATATCATCAAAACAACTCTTTCATACATCTCTTCAAAAACAATCTGTTCAGTTCAAACCTTGACCACTCGTTCCATACCTGCGTGCTAGTCTTCTTATTAGCCAGCATATTCTCTATATTCTTCCCCATCTCCTCAATATCCTCATCGCTGTCCTCCTCAGAACTTTCTCCTTCGTCCGTACTGAGCACCTCGGCGCTCGCCAGCACGCGATTCTGCAGATCGAAGATCCGCTGGCACTCCTCCTTGTACCGTTCCTGGTGTTCCGCAATCGAAAAACGATTTCCTCTCGAAAATTTGTCCATGCCCTCTTCGCCAGCCTTCGCCTTCTCGGTCGACAACGTCCGGACGACGTCGATGACCTCCCATCTCGACAATTTCTTGATCTCCTCCTCGGGAACGCCGAATTTCCGTAGGAGCGTCTTGGCGTTATTGAGCGATAGCCGGCGAAGATCAGCATCGGTACCGGTGACGGTCCTTTTCGGTTGGGACTCTTGTTCTTCTTTGCTTTGCTGTCGAAGAAAAAAATATGTGAATTCAGTTTAATATCCAGCGGTCGAATTAGACGAAAAAAACTGAAAAAAAAACTTCACGAATTTGCTAATGCGGCTTGGATTATTGTATACGCCTTCGGTTGTGCATAGAGTTTCCAATTTTTGGGATCGGGATATCGGGTATAAAAAAAAATACTTTTTAATATCTTTATATCAACGATTTAAATTAAAACATCGTACGTGTAATAAAGTTATATAATCAGTTTGTATTACTTGGAGTCTGAATCCACCAACAGATGGAAAATGACCTATCCTGTCATTTTTTTTTAACTGATTAGTTATTAATTAATTACAGATACTAATTTACATATTGTGGATCGGACTTTTTGACTTTTAGGTTGGCCGAAGAATCCTCGTTCGAACAATATTAGTTTCATTGCGATATCTCTCAGGGAACTCGAGTAATTAGCGTTTTTCTATACACGTTACTTCCCATAAGGGGGGCTGGAAGCCTGCCGTCCAAATTAATACGAAATACGAAATTCATGATTATGAATTTCGTTTTATCAACATTTAGAGACATTTGCACTGCAACTACTCACTAATTATAACCAGTTCTTCGTTCAATACATTCACTACCTCCTCTGGAGAATCACCGACATAGTAATTCAACTTATCATCTGCAAACAATTGAATCTTACATCTCGCTATACAGTTTACAATGTCATTCATGTACAAAACAAACAAAAGTGGACCCAACACTGTTCCCTGGGGCACATAGAACTTGGTTCTCTTTAATGAAGACACCGCTTCACCACCAAATTTAGTTTGTTGACTCCTATCTGTCACGTACCCTTCCAGCCATTTCAACACTTTATTTGAGCAGTAGTAAACCCCTGTTAACTGTTTCAAATGCTCTCCTAAAGTCTAACAACACTACACCCACAATCTTCTTTTTGTTTATTGCATCTTTCCAGATTGACAAAGCAGTTTGAATTGCACAAAAAACATAGGTATAATCACTGTAACACCCAGTTCTTGCGTTTTCAAATAAAGACGTTATTTATTGTTCCAAATTGATGAAATATTTAGTACAACTTCGTAAATAAATCAGGAGTTGGGCTATTTAAATAAACAATTTCTTGTCATGAAAAAAATTAAATAAGCATTATTATATTAATATTATAATTACTTACCGTTGGCTTATTAGGAACACGAACGTAGCTGAAGCCCTCACCGCAACCGGTCGGATCGGCGGGACCCGTCAATTGCAGCAAACACTTCCCTTTCATAGCCTGAATATACGCCCTAGTCGTATTCCACGGAGCCACCTTAACCTCATCGTCCATCTTCAATTGCATCTCTTCGTCGTCGTCTTCGGCAGGAGTAAACAAAAACTTCTCCCCGTAACCAGCATCCTAAAAACACAACCTCAAGAGTTAACTAAAAGAAATCTAAAAACGGCAACAAACGCAACTTTTAATCTCTGTTCGGCCGACACCATACTAAAATAGGCGCAGCACTGCTCCGGAGAGACCATAGCTCGAATCTCTTCCTCCGTGGGCAGCCGAAATTCCGGTTTGATGACCCACCAGTTCGAATCCATGCCCGTCCGTTTAAAATCCGCGCACAACTTCAGACGTTTTCTTATGCTGCTCTCCGAATGCGAGGGGAACGCTTTTTTGATGTCGTCCATTCGGATGCGACGAGGGGTGTCTCTGCTCTTCCAGAACAATCTATAGATGAAGACCTGGAAATAATATTCGGTCATTTTCCGGGCGAGTGAATTTTTTTTTCTTCCCGAGGCGGAAAAGAGACTTACTTGTAGGAAATCGCGAACAAAATTGTTGGCGCGTTTGGAATTCGGTCCGGGGACCTCGTAGAGGGGACACTCCTGTCCCGCGACGTATATCCCGTCGATCTCTCTGATGTAATACTGTTGGCGTGTGCGAATTATCAGGAAATCGGTCTCTGGTATTTTGTGTTCGTATATCGGAGCCCTAGATTGTAAGAACAAATAAAATTTTATAATAATTTTGATTTTTTATGAGAAGATGTGTGCAAATTGAACTGGTAACAATATCAATAAAACCCCTGTTTGTGTTCACAATTGTTTGTTCATAGGTATAATATTACTTAAGAATCTTTTTTTTCTTTTACTCTGGACAGGCTACATAATATGAGGAGCTTTTCTGGTTTCCTGAATATGTATAAACGAGTATAAGCAATTTTAGCAAAGAAGTAATCAATAGTAATGTTAATCCCAACTATTTATTTTCCCCTATTTTTATTAGTGATGGGCATAATCGATATACGATAATCGAATTAGTCGATTATTGAAATATCTCGAGATAATCGATTATTTATATTAGTACTACTAATTTCGTTAGTACTACTAATTTCGTTAGTACTACTAATTTTGTTAGTACTACTAATTTCGTTAGTATTACTAATTTCGTTAGTACTACTAATTTCGTCAGTACTACTAATTTCCAGCCGTAGCGAATTACTTACTTGTCTGAAGTCACCGGTAAAGCGACGTCGCGCAATCGAGTATTCGATCTGGACATTTTTACGTGTTCGATTGCTTAGTTAAGAGGTATTTTACAGGTATTTTAATTTTTGTTTCAGTTTTTAATTTTTACTATTCAAGAATTGATTTTATTAATTAATTTTTTTATCATGTTGCTGTCGATGTACAAAGCGTCAATGACAAACTAAAAGACACAAAATCTAAACGAGCATATTCCCAAAAAAGACATAAAAAGTTCCGATTGCAATCAATAACTATCCGCAAGAACAAAAAAATATTACCGGCACCCTAATATTAATAAACGAATGCGCCAACGTCGGCAATGTCTTTGTATCTTTGTCGGCATTCGGTGCCGGCGCCCGGCATCACTGTTGTTTACCCGCATAACAGGCGTAGTATGTTGCAACTTACCCGCAAAAGTAATCGAACGAATTAGTACTACTAATTTTAACAACTATATTAGTACTACTAATTTTAACTACTATATTAGTAGTACTAATTTTAACTGCTAAATTAGTACTACTAATTTTAACTACTAATATAATCGATTATGACAATATCTCGACTACTAATAATCGATTATTAAAATATCTCGATTATGCCCATCACTAATTTTTATCCAACAACCAAACAACTATTAGGCAAGTAATGCCAACTTTAAAAATTTCCCAGAAAATTTACGTTTTCTTAAAACTTATGCATTAAATCACTCTCAATATTAACAAAAATAATCAATACGTAAAGCACCAAAACAAAAAATTACCTATACATGTTGTTCTCCACAGCTTGTATCGACTGGCCCGGGTACAAAATTCCCAAGAACGGAGACGTATGGGCATACGCCGTTTCTCCGTATTTATAACTGGGGGGCCCCGAGTCCTTTCCGGCTTTCCGTTTATAGTAGTTTTTAATTTTCGAGCACATTCCAACCTTAAAACACACAAATGACGTAAAAACAAACACTAGAAACAGGAAAAAAAAAAACTAAAAATCTGTAATAATACGTACTTGATTTATTAAGGGCGGATGCTCCTCGCAAAATTCAATCAATATAAGATCCCCGTCACGCCCGGTCAAGTCCTCTGCGGTACGCATAAAGAAGACATCTCCACCACCAGATGCAAGACGCTCCGCTTCTCTAGTCTAAAAATATTTTTTTTCTACTGTAAAAAATTTTTTTTTGCGGAAGAATTTTACTCACTTTTGCTTTCTTTTTAATGTGTTTCAAAAGTGGCATAACCGGATGCGGAATAGGAGCAGCTAAAGCTCCGTGAGAGAATCTCCTCATCGGCGGCCTATGGAAATTACGGAGCCTCATCGGCCCCATATGAGTCTGTATAAACGGCGCCCTTAATTCTACGACCGGCGTAGAATGTTGAATCAAATTACCGCCGCCAACTTTTAGTCTCAGTGTCGTTTCAGAAGACTTTGGCATATAGAAACTGAAAAAATATATATATCCTTAGTTTAAACACAGAGAAAACATGGAGAATTTATTAGAAAATCGAATTTATTGTAATTGTTAGTTTGTTTTAACTAAATAAACACCATTATTATTTATTCTTATATTTAAAATTGCAAAGTTTTTAGGAAGGAATTGCAAAATTTTAACGTATACGGAAAAGTATTTACTTACATGTCATTAGAAATATTAAACGGATCCTTATCGGGTGACTTCGGAGGAGGAGGTGGAGTATCCTCCTGTAGGACGTTAATAACTCCGGCTTTTCCCAAAAGAATTTTCGACTTCTTGACGTGAGGATGCGGAATTTTTACTTTCGCGGGAGTGGGTTGGCCCGCGATCTGCTTGGAGGGGTCTATATCGTCGGGAATACCCAAGATTATGTTCTCGTCGTTCGGATCTAAGGTTAGAATTGACGGTTTCGGGATCTGAGTCATGTTTTCCGCATCCCAAATGACGTCGTCTTCCCACCTGCCGTAGACGAGGTCCTCGTTTTCGACGGGAAAGATTGAGTACCAAGTATCGTCAGTCTCTTGCTCTTGACGCTGTTTATTCGGAAGCAGCCTAAAGAAAATAATAATCTTAATAGTAACTTTATTCATAAAGAAATCAAAATCATTTATTATCTTTTCCGTACAGAGATACGTCAAAATAAAAAAAAAAAAAATATATAAATATCATTATAGAAAAAAGAAAAGCAAGAAAAAATGCTTACAACTGCGATTTTGAAGGTTTGGCGCCAGGTAACGGGGGCGCTGGCAGCGGAGGAATTCTCGCGGAACTACCCGGCATCGCGCCACCTTTACCCGGCTGGCTAAACGCCTGCGCAGTTCTATTTCCGCTACTGGGTACCCAACCGGCGGCGTTAGTTTTCGAATTCAACTTCTGGAGGACCTAAAAAATCAAAAAAATTAATTATAATTGTTATATTTGTCAACGATATGTATTTCGGCAAAAGTAATGAACAGCGACATCGAAATAGACGAACCAGAACCATCTACTGGAGATACAGAAGTGGGTTTCGGCGTAAGTTATACGGATGATAATGATTTGAAAATTGTGTCCCAATTCTTTGATGAAAACTCTGTTGCACACGGGAATGTATTTCCAAAATTCCTCGTGGGATACAAGAGATATCCAGAATGGATTTTTTAGAACTATTGAAAGTAGAGAAAACTTGGTCATTCTTGGCTTAGAAGAAGCAGGAAGCTCTAACAATGAGTTAGAAGAGGGTATTCTGAATTATCTGGACGAAAGAAGTATGGAAGTTGGAAGGATTGTGACGTTTTGAAAAATATAATATTGTACATGTATCGCAAGGTACCTATCTTCCACGGCCATAACAAACCAGTTTCGGCTAAGCGACCCAGCGGCCCTTGAAAGGTATAACGCAATACAACTATTTTATAATTAGTGAATATTAAACGGCGAAGATGAAAAAAAATTGCGAATAGTGAAGAATTTGAGCAGGTTACTCTTATTTTTGAAACATTGAGTGAATAAATGCCAGACATTTACTAACCAGTTGCATTGTAACTCGAAAGGCAGTGGTACACATTCAACACCATTCGTAACTTAGCAACCGATACCAGAAAAAAGGGCTAAGTAGCGCCAGAACCGCTGAAAAAGTTGAAGAAAAAGAAAAGTAAAGGTAACTGCAAAACAAGTCCTCATGTAGGTACATCACAGGCTAAAACTGACCAAACAAATCATAAAAAGAAGCAGAGTGATGCTGAAGACACCAAGAAGACAAAAATTAGAGAGGTTGAATTTAATATAAATATTATTTCCTATAAGAATAGATTATTTATTATTTTGTAAATTATCATTTGGTTTGTATTTTATAAGAAATTTCATTTCTCTAATTTATTTTATTACGTACAAGAAAAAATAGATAAAATAATTTTTTTACATTTTGTGTTTTTATTGTGTGTACTCTAACTTCAAATACGAATAACTCGATCGTTTCAGGGAGAACTTTGGAGGGGATTTCAGGGAATTTATTGAAAGCATTTTTTACTCAAATCTAATGTGTTATAAAATTAGTTTTGCTTATTGCTTTTTGTATATTCTGGTAAACTGAAGTGGTTCTTTTACCCGTTTGTTAAATAGTTACATAGTTTTCAAAGCGTTTCAATTCTTTTCCATTTTTTCAAACTTTTCTAAACTATCAATTCAAGAACATAATATTAACTTACTTTAATTTTAATGTCATTTCCATCCCAGACAACATCGTCTTCCCAATGCAACTGCGTTACCATTAGGAATGCGTCTTCGGGAAATTGCTCCGCCTCTACCGGATGTTTATCCATATCCCCTCGGACCTGAAATTATACAGTATGCTATATTTTTAAGAGAGAAAATCAAATGTACTGCATTTAAACAAAAATTCACGTTATATTAAAAAAAGTTTATAGGTGGCAAGATTGAAAGAAAAGAAATTTATACCTCAGCTTCACTGGTCTTAATCTCGTCGAATTTTCTCTGTTTGCAAGAAACTGCAGACTCCTCCTACAATGAATAAACATAAAATTTATTATCTATTTATTATCTTTGTTGTGACAGCCCCATTAACTAAAAAAGACATACTATACAATCCAGAATTTTGGCCGAATGGTGTAGGAATTAGACGCTTTAACTTTGAGAAGCATAGAGATTTCCTGAACGCAAAGCCAAATGATTTTTTATAAATAGGCCTGCAAACACGATCCTCACTATACTTCATATAAATGTTCAGTGTCTGACCAACAAAGTGGAAGCAATTGAAATACTAGCCCATGAGCAAATGGTTGATGTACTTTGTGTGGTCGAACATTGGATGAATGCGCACAACAAACATGTCTTCAACATGGAACAGTTTACATTAAGCAGCTGTTTTACACGCACCAAACACAAACATGGAGGTGTAGGAATCTATGTACGTAATGATCTTCAATACAATGAATTGAAACACTTGGAAACTACTTCAACCGAGAAAGACTGCGAAATATGTGGAATTTACCTGACAAGACAGCACACTATAATAGCCACGGTGTATAGATCACCAGACGCCAACATAGCAATATTCATGGAGTCTATATCGGCAATACTTACTAATCTAATATCATCATATCCTCCACAAACAAGAATTATCTTCACGGGTGACTATAATATTGACACCTCACAGCGCACAGCTACCGCACTACAGCTGACGGACAAAATGAATAGTTTTGGCCTTAAAAGATTAATAGAAGAATACACTAGAGTCACCCCAACATCGACAACAACAATTGACAATATTTATACTAATGCAAATATATTGTCAGCTGAAACCATAAACACTGCAATATCTGATCATTTCGGAATCCTTCTCAAAATTGTGCATAACGAAAGTGACCAACCGACAACTGGGAAGAACAGAACTCTTACCAATGCCAGATGTGAGCAATTTGGAAGTTTACTGCAATGGGAAGACTGGGGATTTCTAAATGAAGAGAACAGCGCAGCCTCAAAATATAATCAATTTCTGCAGCACTACCTATCCATCGTTAATCAAGCGTTCCCACTAACTTCACCACCCAAGAAAAAGAGAAAATATCAACAACCATCGCCTGAAGCTGTTCAAGTCAAAGATACCTTAAACCTAATTCAAGAGACCTACAATATCCAAGGAGGAGATGATCTTAAAAACATCCTAAGGACCTACAAAGAATTCTATCTCAAATTTTCTCAAAATGAAAAAAGATCCAGACTCAACAACAGATTAGCGACAACGACCAACCATCAATTAGAAGTATGGAATATTATAAAAACGGAGACCCAAAAGAACCGGAAACAGTCAACATGTCACCCCTCAGCAGACGACCTCAACCGATTCTTTGTTAACGTGGGCAGCTCGACTGCAAATCAGACACCGCCAGTTGTACGTCAGATAGAAATGCAGCAACACTCAATGTTTTTAACACCTGTCACTCCACGAGAGATATACCATATTATAAAAAACCTAAAAACAAGAAACACAATGGACATTGACTACCTTAGTACAAAAATCGTTCAATGTGGCTCGGAGTACATCGTTGATCCCCTAAGCTCGATAATCAATTGCTGTTTTGTGCAAGGAAAAGTACCCGACTCCATGAAAATTGCAAAGATAACAGCGATTCACAAGGCGGGAGACCCCAAAGACTGTTCAAATTATCGTCCCATAGCGGTACTTCCTGTGTTTTCAAAGATCTTGGAAGCCGCCCTACTGGCGAGATTGACTTCATACCTGGAGAACCACCACATCCTAAACAATCAACAATTCGGTTTCCGAAAGGGTTGTAGCACCATAGACGCCATCCAATCCCTACTAGATTTCACATGGACTGCTGCTGAGGAAGGTGACGACGTCCAAGTAGTGCTTTGCGATCTCTCTAAAGCCTTTGATTGCATGCAACACACGATACTGCTCGAAAAACTGGAACGTTATGGGGTCAGAGGGCGTCCACACGAACTAATAAGATCGTACCTCACCAACAGGAAACAGGCTGTTTTTGAGAGCGGGAAGCTTGGGTCTTTTTTGCCCAGTACCAATGGTGTTGCCCAGGGGTCACTGGTGGGTCCTCTAACTTTCTGTCTCTACATCAACGACCTGCCCAAAAGTGTGCCAGGCCATGTTGTGTTATTTGCTGACGATACCACTTTAGCTACTAGAGATGCAAAACAACCAACCCTCAACCAGAAGGCCTCAACAATGCTATCAGCTGCAAAGACATGGTTCACACAAAATGGTTTAACTTTAAATGACAACAAAACAGCCCATATCAAATTCACCACCAAACGCAACACCGTCATAACAAAAAGTTCTGCAAAATTGTTGGGAGTAACTCTAGACACCCGTTTAACATGGAAACACCAAATAGAGGACTTGTCATCCAAACTGGCCACTGCAATATACGCGGTGCGAAGGATGAAACAGATTGTGGGCACTAATGCAGCACTCATCGCCTATCATTCTATGTTCCATACACGGATGAGTTATGGCCTGCGATTATGGGGAGAATCTGCGCATGCCACAAAAATTTTTATCCTACAGAAGGAGGCCGTAAGAGCGGTTGAACAAGCGTCACAAACCACACACTGCAAGCCCTTATTTAAAAAATACAGAATTCTCACACTGGCATCAGAATATATATATAGTCAACTAAAAAGGGCAAAAAAGAACACAACAGAAACCAAGTCAAGATACCAATCTACATCATTAACTCTGAGAAACGCCAACCAGATCACACTACCATTCCATCGTATATCTACAACAGTAGCCCAACATCGCCATTTAGAACTCCTAAATAGTCTTCCTGAGGACTGGTTGCGGAAGACGGAAAGAAAATTTTTACAGGACCTAAGGACGCTACTCAAGGTGGAGTGCTTCTATAGTGTACAAGAATTCATTCAATGCATGTCACAAAATTGAACATTTATCCCACCATACTGAATCTTTGACAATCCACAGTTACATATGCACATATTTTCATATCTACCATATTATGTTGTATTTGTATTTTGTATTTTGTGATGGATAAATATATTATTATTATTATTATTATTATTATTATCTATTCATTATCTATTTATGTATTCATTATGTATTCACTATTTATCATTACCTATTTATTCAATTTTATTATTTATTCATTACTTATTTATTACTTATTCAATACTTATTCATTACTTATTTATTAGTTATTCATTACTTATTCATTATTCATTCATTATTTATTCATTATTTACTCGTTATTTCTTCATTATTTCGCCATCATTTATTCTTTTTGTATCCGTTATTTATTCATTATGTATGCATTATTTATTCATTTTTCTTATTTATTATTCATTATTTTTTCTTTATTTATTCGATACTTTCATTACTTATTTATTCATTACTGATTCAATACTTATTTATTCATGATTTATTCATTATTTAGTCATTATTCATGCATTACTTATTCATTATTTATTTATTATTAACTTTTTAACCATCTCACCTGACTGCTCTTCAACTTAAACCCATAATTAAACCCGTCGCCCGTCTCCGGCACCTCGAGCATGTCGTACCAGACCTGCGCGGGGCCGAATCGCCAATCGGCGACCTTTGGCCCCGTGTCGTCTTTCGACGAGTCCTTCTCCGCCTTATTGTCGTTGGCCGAAGCCTCGATGGGTTTGAGGAGGCGTTCTTCGTCATCGCTCTTGCACTGCTCGGGCGGCGGCGCGGGCGAGTAGTCGAACTGCCAACCCCTGTGCCGCGGTTTGTCCTCTTCCGCGGAAGAATCCGAATCCTGCTGCGCGCCGCTGCTATGATCCCTGCTCTTTTTCTTCTTTTTCCGCTTGCGGACGTTACGCCAGATGTTCGGCAGGCTGCTCGGCTTTCCCGGACCGAAAACCCTCGAGAAACGGAGAACCTACGAGGCGAGAGATAGAATGGAATTGTTTAAGTGTTTTTTACGTGTATTTTTGGTATTTTTTTAAGGAGTTTTGTAGAAAAGTTTAAGTTCATTTAAAATATGAAAGTTGACAGGCCTTAAACCCAGAAGTAACGATATTTATCAACATATTTTCATTTTATACGGTTCCCTGCATTCTAACTTTTAACTAAAAATTAATAAATGTTAACGTCAGCATACCTGCCCATGTCTAAAATCCGGAAATAACTCGGTAACATCGATATTTGCATATTTCGACGGCAACATAGCGGCTAGAGGCGTTTCAAGCTTCTTTTTCGAATCATCGCCAAATTTATCGTCGCTTAAATACTCCGATTTAATAGGTAAAGGAGGAGGCGGCATCAGCTCTTTGTCATCGGCCATTTTCTCGTCGTCACCATCGTAATCTTCAGTTTTAATCGGCAACGGTACTGCTTCATCTTCGGCCAATTCACAGATATCGGAATAATCCACTGCCGTTTCAGATTTAAGTATAACTAAAATAATAAATCACATATCACTATCTAAAAACTTGAACCTTAAACTTTTGAAAGTTTAACAAATTCACCGTTTCTTCAATGGTTTTATTACATTTAAGTAAAATTTGTTTCTAAAAATTTACGTTTTCTTCATTATGAGTTAGCTCTATCATGGTACTTTAATTGCGATAAGAAAAACTTAACAAATCTAATTAATAAAACAGAGAAACCAGAAAAACAAGATTACCTTCTGTATGTAGCGGGTTCTCACTTTCACATCGAATCTTCACAACATCCGATTCAAAATCGCTATCGGAATCATGTTCGTCTCTTTCTTCATCGATCATCTCTTTTAGCATAGACCCTAACCCCAACCTATAAAAAAGTGTTTCTCAGCACAAAAACAACGAACAAATTACTCAACGCTTACTTTCCGAGCGACGCAAGTTGCTTCCTCGTGTCACGATCGAACACATCTCCTTCCAGTTCCCCCGATTCATCAATATTTCCGAAGAGGAACCCCGTAAGGTTAACACTATCCTCTTGCCCATCGTTATCATCATCGCTATCCCCCATTTTTCAGCAATTTCAACGATTATTGGACAATTTTAACCTATACGAAGAAAACAAACCTGTAAAACTTCCTAGTTTATTGCTGTTTAATTGTAAATCACGAAATTATGACACAAGAAAACACTCACCGAAGTTTTTGTTGCAAGATGTAAACAATCCGACAAGCAACAACAATACGTAGACGCAGGGTCGCCAACATAAATTTTAGTTCCGACCGAGGTAAATTTGGTGCAGATGGTGCGTCGATCGCGCATAATTTTCCAATTCATCGCATTTTCATCAAAATAACTTCCAACATCGGTTCAAAATTAACTTTGACCTACAAAATAACTCATCCTTATCAATATATTAAAATAAAAATAAAATATTTTCTAATCAAATCTGTCCCTAACTTCTCGGTGACTTTGGATAAGCGGCTAGCTTCAAGCAAATGCGGGGATAACCTATCAATTTTCGTCCATAACCTCTACCCAAAATTTCAATTTACTTCAATCAAAATGGATTCGCTACCCGCTGGGTTGTCTAGTTCGCAAAAAGACGAGTTAATGGACCAAGTAAAGCAACAAATAGCGGTGGCGAACGCTCAGGAGCTCCTAACGGTACGATCGGCGTCCTTCCAATTGCGATTTTTCCAATCACATTGCGTTTTATTTGCAGAAAATGACAGAGAAATGCTTCAAAAAGTGCATAAATAAACCGGGCACATCTCTAGACAGTTCCGAGCAGGTTTGAGCGGCGATATTTAGTGTGATCTGAGGTGATTTACTTGTGATTTTAGAAATGTGTCGCGATGTGCATGGACAGATATATGGACTCGTGGAATCTGATCTCTAGAACGTATAGCCAAAGAATCGAAAAGGAAAGACATCGGATGTAACGAGTCGAGTTTATTAAGTTTGCAGTAGAGAAAACTTTGTTCAAGAGTGGCATTTATAGGGTATCACGTTATGTAATTACCTGTGTACATATACGTTAAATAAAAATGTGTAATTATTGACATTCTTATTACATTGTCAGTTAGGCATTTTCTTTAATAAAAAAAATTGGCAAGTTATATTTTATTTATAATTCCAGTCATTGAATAATCATAAATTCATATCCTTTATTTAGATCGACTAAAAAATATTTGTCAAATCAGTAAAAGCAGCTTAAAAGTCTGTTTTCTTCTTTCCTCCATGGTTTTCTTTAAGCTTTGCTGCCTAAATTATGAACCCAAAAAAATGCTGATATCAAAATTAAATATAAATTAATGTGAATGTTTTCAATTAATTATAAGTAAGAAATTTGGTTTGATATACAGGGTGTATCATAGAGGCCGCACAGTTTCAGATATTGAAATGCGAACCTAGGTTGTATGTGGTATCAATGGACAGGTATTTCGAAAAGGATTTTTTTTTACTCAAAACGTTTTTTCTAAAGCATTTGGTTTACAAAATAAACCCTAAAAACTACATACAGGCAGTAAATATAAAGTGTTTTATTTTCATAACAACTTTTTTATTCAAAGATCAATAATATGAAAGCTACATAGGCTTAAAATTCATGTAAATTAACCAAAATTAACACACACTTTTTGAAAACCTTTGAGGTTTCCAGAAATAATTATTCTCTTCGTTTCCATGGAAACACAATTTGGGAACTAACTTTTGGGATTTCAAGTAAAAAGAAGAAAGATTAGGTTTACTATGAAACCATTTTGAGGTTTCTAGGACAATGGGTTCTGTATTTTTTTCGAATATTTGTACTGAAAGATGTACCAGAATCAGTCAGAAAAATGGGGTTGCTATTTAAAAAAGTGTCGATGACGACATAACTCGGTAACAGTTGATGGACGGAAATTGAATTTTACACAGAAATGTGTATTTTAATAAATAAAATAGTTTGAGGATTTTTTAAAATAAAAAATCCTCTCAGAGATTTTCTCTTGTTTCGATAAAATTCATTTTTTAGACTTGCAAATGATGCGTCTAATAATCTTGATGGATTTCTTAAAAACATATAAATCCATCATTAATTACAAAAGTTATTAAACATCAAACAAGACCAAAATAGTCTCAATTTTCATTCATTATTTTCGTCAAACAACTGAACTGTGGTGTAGCATCAGGGAACCCCGAACGTCCGCTTCGCTAGCGCCATCTGTGAATGACATAACCTTAAAACACGTCGACGATCTGTCAGATTGTCAGGCAAAATTTTACGGTGAATTATTTTTGAAGAACTTGAGAGCCATTGCGCGGATTTAACAGCAAAAATTGTACTTACGTGAGCCGTAAAACCAAAATTTACAACAGCCAAACGTGATGTTTGGCCCAAACTACGATTTCTGCGAACAAACCTGGTTCGGCAGTAGCGAGAAAATATCGGAGTATCAGATTCAGAGTACCGATAGAGGCAGCGAGGCGTTAAATTTAGTCGTTTGTGATAATGGCGCATATCCTCAATATGAATTGCTGCCGTTGGAGTTTAAGCACAAGAAGATGCCAGAAACTGGTTACTTAGACCCGTATAAGAAGAAAAAGAAACGAAAGAAGCATAGTGGTAATTTGAATTTATTAACGATTTCACAGAAAATTTCTTCGTAGAAGTTTCTGGATTGTCTGAAACTTAAAATGCAAATATTAGAATGTATTAATTCCTTGAAAGACGAATAACAAAAAATTTATGGCATGTTTCCAATTTTCTCCTGGACACGTGTATATAACGTAAAATTAATGTTTTTATTTTTTTTGTGGATTGTAGTAAAGAAACAATTATTGCAAGACGAAGCGATTTTGTCCGGACTGCAGACCGTAATCGACCTCTGCGGCTTATTGGACAGGTGCGAATTAAAAACGGGGCAAGACAAAATAGTCTGTACCCCGACAAATTCTAAGAAAGTCGACGCAGAAATTGACTGCAAAGTAGCCGATTCCAAATCGCGATCGAGTTGCGAAAGTAAAAGTCACAAAAGCGTTTGTATAAAAGTGAACAAACTCAGTCCGTATCACGCGGTGTTAGCCCACGTCTCGGAGAATAGCAGAAAGCAGCAAACGGAACCGATTTCGCCGGCAAATAAGCATAAATCGAACATTCCGAAACTCATTAACAGGCCAGCTGCGTCTAGCAAACAATCTGCGATCAATTACAGCGTTGGTGTTGATAGTTATACACCGTATTTTCAAGAAGTCACCGTCAACCCTTGTGCGGCTTGCGGGAAAAAGGATAGCAAGGATAGCGCTGGATCCAAGGGGTCAAAGGACAAAGTGAGTAAGAGAAATTCGGATAAAGATCTGAAGTCGAAGAATAGCAAGAATAGCAAGAAGAGCTCGGGATCAAATTTATCGATAAGCTGCATACCGCCCGTTCAAGTTCCGGCTTGCGGCTCGACGTCGTGCACCGAATGCAAGAAATTCGAAAAGATGCTGCAGAAATACGAGAAGAAGAACAAATCCTGCGAGTGTCGCATACTCAGATCGAGAAACAGTTACGTAATTTTTTATTTTAAGTCGATTGCGTTTTCTATTTTAAGATCAGCTCATTTGGTATGCGTTCTAGAGAAGAATATATGTTGGTTGCTTGACTATTTTAGAAAAAATTAGAGATCTTACTCCTTACTCCTTTTGATAACAAGCTATTTTTTTTTTTTAAACGACTAGTTGAACCCAAAAAAACATTGTATATGTTAGAAATAAACATCTTTGATGGAGCTTTTTAAACTGCTTACATTAAAACTGTCCAAGCAAAATTCTTAGAATTTTCACTCAAAGTTAAAGAAATTACTGTGTATAATTATTAAATATCTACTACGATTATCTGCCTTTTTATATATTGTTTTGCCTTCAATAGCTTGTGTGAAATGTTTCTAAAATTATCAAGCAACCAACTTTTTTTTTCTGGATCATTTCGTATGGATATAACAATTACCGTCAAAGTTTGTACAAAAGTAACTTCCGCAAATTAAATATGTCTTATTGTTTTTAGATGGGGCAAAATCGGAGTGCTTGGGAGGTAAGCAATAAATTGTGCAATATTTTGCTGAATTTTGGTGTTTTTTAGGTGCAAAAGTTATGACGACAGTTTTTTTTTTTTTTAGAAAACCAAACAAAATTATTTGTGCCGGAGAGATCTTGTTCGGAACAGCAAGGTGTTATTATGAAGAGGAAAAACTTGAACTGCAAGCACAGCAGAAACTCCATACCGTTGGTGCAACCTGTCCTCGGTACTTGTAACGAAGGTAATTTCTACTCATTCCAGATTCGGTATTACGTTCAGTCCCGGCGCATGATATTTTTCTTGCGTGTGCGAAAAGAAATCTGATGCCTTTCGGAAAAGATTCCGTTACCAATCCACCAATCTTGTGGCACGATTAAAATACTTACCTGGGTATCAATCACCACTAAAATATAATCTGAAATTTTATAATTTGCATGTAGAATTGAAATAAGTACAAGGCAATATGAGATTTCACAAAATAACGTAAAACCGCCTTAAAAACTTCAGTAAATTTTTACTCGTCTTTTTCACCTACAGCGAATTTTTATCCATTGTTATGAAACACACGGTTTGTAAAGAACTGTAAAGAACTATACGTGGTGCAAATTTTTATCCGTGGCGATAAGAAAATCCTTACTGGGCGCCTAGGCTTAGCAACTAAAACAGGCAAAGTCAGCACAATTCTGAATTTTGGGAAATCATTATTGTTTAATCATATCCATTGATTTTTAATATAAATACATTTCTCAATTATTTTTAAGATCTCTTGACCTGGGGTTTTTAATGCCGATTTTGTATATTTGAACGCAGTTTATGGGTTAAACTGGCATTGAAAAAATCTAGCCTTTAGCGCCCTTTTATTATGGCGACTGTGTGCCCCGCACACTTTGCAAACGCCTCGCACCGCCCTGTTTAAGGTGTATTAAGAAGATCAAATGCAGTTGATGAAACTGATACCAATTGATAGCTTATGGTTCCAGTGGTATCATAAAATGTTAATGCACCCTACAAAGTATATAATGTGCATTAAGTTCTGCAACCTCGCATATAGTTAGGCTTACCATAATTTTGAAATGTCAAACCGGGACAAGATTACTTTTGGAATCAAAATAAAAAAAAATACTGTGTAAAAATAAGACGTGATAACTTATTTTGTCACATATTATTTCAATTTTGTTTTCATAGATACCAAACCAAAATTCTATATTGCCCCTTCCTCGATGACATTGCCTAAATGTGAGACGTCATGGAGACGTACCACGTACGTAATCTATAAAAAAATTGTCGAAATTACAGTTACTTATTGACTTTTTCGTATTTTTCGCTAAAGTGTAGATAATTTTTTCTATTATAGTATAATATGCTTTAAACACCTCATAAAATTTGGAGCATTTCATACCAAAAATTAATATGCAGAACATTTTTGCTCTTACTAGTGGAGTCAAATTAGCCAGAGTTAGCGCGTTATCTGAAAACCTGTTGGAAATACTTGAATTTTCACGACTTTTTTAACGTTGCAAATTTAAAGCACTGAAACCTGTATACATAAAGAATTGACTTAGGTATTTATTTAATAAATATTCTCATTTGTTAAAATTATTAAATTGTGTACATAAGCAATCATAATACAAATTTAAGTACTTAAGTGCATAACGTTTCGAAATCGTTACCAAAAAATTATACAACCCTTCAACCTTCAATTTGATGTATGATAGAAAATTATATAACAACTTTTGAAAAACTTTGAATGAATATTTTGCGAAAGCATAACACCGTAATGTACATTCCATGTTCAGTTCAGAAGCCACACAATATAAGTACAATATCGTTGTTAGTGGTTGTACGCCTACAAGCTAAAAAGTTTGCATTCATAAATATATGACTATCCAAACTAATTACCTACAGTTTGGTGTCTGGTGGAAAGTCGAAAACAATTGAATTTTTATTTAATATATGTAGGGTGAGCCTATTGAATGAATTAATAAGGTCGTATATTATTGAAAGTACGCTCTATCATTAACAAACGACTGGTCAAAATCAGATCAGCGTTAATTTTGATGGGCAGTAGATCTAGTGAACAATATTTATTATTTTAATGCACAAGTTTTTCATTTTAGGGCACAATATGAATAAAATATTGCTCATTATAACATTTTTCATGTAACTCAAAGTATTTATATTAATGCACATATCTATTTTCATACCCAATATTTTAATTTGTTACTACGGGAACCATAAGCTATCGATTGGTATCAGTTCCATCGATTCCATTTGAATTTCCGAATAAAAATCTAGAATGACTTCATTCCTCTTAGGCGAATGTAACATATTTGGCAAGTCGGAAGAGGCTCACAGCGTGTCATACGCCTACGTAAAGATAACCGAATTTAACACGTATCAGACCTACGAAGTTATGAAAGGAACGCCGAAAAAGCCGAGCTATATGCCGTCTCTGATCAGGGAGCTGTTCGTTACGAGAAAGGAGGAATACCTCAACAGACCTAAAAAGAAAAAGAGCAAGTGTTGTGCCAGAAAGAAGAAGTCATCGGAAAATGACGTTCACGCTGACAGACATCCGCCAGTGAGGAATTCAAATTCATCCACGAGCAACAAATCAAACAGAGGTGGCGTTACATTCTCTAAGGATGCTTGCATCCAAGCGAAAGATTCAAAATCGAAAGGGTAGCAAAAAAAGCATTGTACTAAGAATTTGTATTGTTTATATTGTATTGTTTATATATTGTGGAGTTTGAAAATATACTGAATTTATATTGTTTGTGTATTGTTTATACTTGCCTGCAAATAAATTCGCCCAACTAAAACGTATGTTAACTCTAAAGTTAGGTAAATTTTAAACCAATATGTAGTTCAATTTGTATGATATAATAATACTTAATAATATTTGTGTGGGACAAAATGTAAAAAACGGGATGCTGCGTCTTTTTATTTTACTGATGACTTTATGACTGATGTCTTTTTATTTTACTGATTTATTACATTTTTGATTCTTAGGAATTTTTATAGAAATCATTTTTTTAAATCATGATTTTTTAATAATAAGTTATTAACCAAAAATAGTCAAAATTACTGGAACTAATTCTCCAGCTGAAAAAAAAAATAAAAATATTTTTCTAATAAAAGTTTTTTGGGTTTAAACAAATATATTATTAATATACAGGTGTTTATTTTATTATGGAAATGTGCAATCCTGTCCTTTTTCTAGCAGAACCCCCTGTATGTTTTAAATTTCCTAACGCTAAGATTAATTCTATGAATTTTATGTAGGAATTTTTTTTATAAAATGTGATATCTTTGGGTTATGAGCAATTAATCTAACTCCTGAACTTCAAATTAAGAATATTTTCCCACAAACATACACATTTGTTTTAATGTAGCACTTTGAACATTTAATTTAATTCTATTTAAGGGTGCCGAAACGGAGAAACACGTGCGGAACACACCCGCGAATTTTACACGTAAATTGTAAAAACGTACTTCGTACCGATCTTTTAAGACAACGATAACTAAAAAGGGAATACATACCGAAAATTGGTCAGAATTGAACAATAGACAATAACTTACAATTTTGTTTTTGGATTTGTAAATCCTTGCTTCATCCACTGCATAGTAAAATCACCTATCAATACATGCAGTAAAATATCCTAGAAATGGCTTTAATTAGAAAATCGGTACGAAGCAGCGAAAACGACGATTTTTGTGCGTTTGAACGGAGAGGTATGTATTCTCTTTTTAGTTATCGTTGTCCTGTTCGTATGCTGTAGCAACATTCAATTAATACCCTTTGACTGCAAAATATCTCAAATTTAAAAGCAAAATTAAAAGATATGTACGATTTACGAAGTTCGTTGCTGAACTTTCTTGGTGCGGAACGCACCTGTTTCGGCACCCTTAATTGTGTTGTTATTTTCTCTATTTATTTTTTAACCATTTACTTAAAGTAAGACTTCATGACTTCTGATTTATTGCTTATAACTAAAAAAATGTAGTATCGAAAAGATAATAATTTAAAAAAAATAATTCTAAATAATTTTTTTTTGCAGTTTTAGTATTATTTAGGTGTTCTAGCAATTTTGACTATTTTTGGTTAATAATTTATAATTAAAAAATAATCCATTTTATAAAAAAAGATACCTATACAAAAATTATTAGAATTAATCTATTTCAAAAATTATTATATTATTATATACAAAAATTATGTATTTAAAAAAGAAAAGGTTACCAAATTTCTATAATAAAATGAGCATCTGTATATTGAAAATATATTTAAACGATAGCTTGTTTAAATCCAAAAAACATTTGTTTGAACAATTTTTTTAAATTTCTTACTGTTGTAGAATTATTTAGGTGTTCCGGTAATTTTCGCTAACCTGTACATCCATATTATCAACAAAACAAATATCAAACATGTGTCACACAGGTTTAAAATTTTATAAATAGGTAAATTACCATAAATTACCCAAAATTGAGTAAACATTTCGCTTTGATCGGCGCGATTACCACGACAACCGTCGATAAACATTTTCGAATTTTCCCGCGACAATTTCAGAACGCTCACTTTGGAACCATTCAGAAATTGCAGCGCCATCTATGGCATTATTTCACCACTTGGAACTAATTCAAATTTCCGCGCGCAAAATCACGTTTTCGTTAAAAACACTTACAACATGGATACGAATTTCAGTTTTCACCCGCGGAGCGACTAAAATAATTGGAAAAGCCCGAACAAACGCTAGTTTTCTGCTGGGAAGAGAGCTAATATAATTTTTTAGTTCAACAAAGCTGCGGGATCATGTCAAGACTCGTCATTCCATCATTCAGCGTCTCCGCGACAACCAAACGGCGAATCGACGCTTTCGTTATTCATCGGGAATTTCCGGTCTCGACAGCGCAATAAAATTTAAATGCCTGCCAATAGCAATGCCGGTCTCCGATCTCGACGAGAAGCCGGCAACCGCTGTTCGGTTTAGTTTGCCGCGCGCTTGACGTGGGCGCTGTTGTCGCGCCGGTTGTGTGTAAACAAACTGTTTCATGCTGAGTTTGTTGAATAAAACTCCGATTAGGACGTACTAAATATGTGATAAACTACCGCGCGAAGGACTGAACGCGTCTTATTTATTGTGAGGTGCTTTTTGCGGATGGATTTAGAGCCATTATGTTTGGAATTCGAGTGACTCTCACGTTGGTATTTGCAGGTGAGCGGTACTCCATACACCGCGATTCGTTTGTTATAGCGTGTATAAAGAGTATAAATAATGAATTGTAACAAAGCATGACTATTATTTTGATGCTTTTGGCATTCCAAACAAAGTTTGTGTGACGGAAATGGTTATAATAATGTGTAGCTCACAGAAAGATTGGGTAATTAATTAATTCTCAACGTTATATTTTCTTACCTGCTCCAGTTTTTTAGTCTGGAGATTTTTTTATTTGCTGTTTAACTGTTGCTAGTTCGGTCTAGTCGGAATGTTTTTGTTTTTAATATGGAGTTTAGCTATCAGTTATGAGGTGTGATTTTCATTCATGAATCATTTGGCAAAGTTTGGATTGTGTTTCGGTATTTTATCATGTTTGCTTCGCTCGTAGATTGAAATATTTGTAATGTTGTTATGTTTTCAGTATTGGCTGTCGCTGCACAGGAGGATTTGTATTTTTCGAAACATCCTGAAGATCAGGATGTCGTTTTTGGAAAATTTGTCACCCTGCAATGTGCGACAACACCTAGTGAGGGAATTGCGTACTATTGGGAATTGAATGGTAAGTTATTATCATTTTCTGATAAGTATATAATGAATAAAAAGAACCTATGAGCAAAATGGGTATTTGCCCTGGGCCCACAATAACGGGGGGGCCCAAAGCAGTATTTTGGAAACTCATTTCCGTAATAGACTACCATGCCAGTCCTTATTAACGTTGCAAGCAGATTTTGGCTCCTCTCAGTGAGGTCCCAACAAATCTTTAACAAATTTATTACCGCCTCAAGAATAGTTAATTGTATATTTGCGCTCCTGCCCGTTGGGGACCAAAATCAATCTTTTATAAACTATTATTTAATTAGGTAATTAATAAATTACCGTAGTAAGAATATCAAATTGAACTTTAGAGTAGTCTTGCCTATGGGGCCCCAAAGAGAGTAGAGGGAGTTTTAGCGGTTAAACTCATGTTTTTTGCAAGAAATAATAATATATCTAATACTGTACGAGACTAATGAGAAACCTTTCACTAAGTTAGAAGAGAAAAACTGTATGAATTCTTTGAAGATTTTCAGTTAACCCTTTTCCTTTTGTGAATTCTATTTTTGAATTCTATTCTAAAAAGATTAATGGTCCAAAAGAGTCTGTAGAATAAAAATTCCAATTTACAAAATGCTGTAAATCGTTCAAAGTCCTTATTATTACACAGTGTGTATAAAAAGAAACGTAGCGACTCAATATAATTCTTTCTATAAAGTTGACAAGAAAAAGATTCCAGTAAAAGGTTTAGGAATTGCTTAAGCTAGAAATATACAGAATACTATACTAAAAAAATGGAATTTGGCCTGCTTCGTACAAATACATAACCCTGTACATTTAAAAGTCTTTCAAGTTTCTAACTTACGTCTTTACCTAAACCTTTTATTTGGTTACTTTCTTCTAAACTCTGAGGACCAGATATTGACACATTATGTTGCTGCTTGTTAAAACTGATATAGCAAAAGGCATTCAGAATAATTGTGTTTTTTATGATATGGAAACAGAATCTTAGGTAATGTTAGAAAAAGATATAGGAAATTACATTTTATTAAAAGTAATATCACAAACAAAGCGATGAAAACTGCACCACAAATTTAATAAGTACCTACATATTCAGAGGACATATGTATATATCGATGATAGCGTATTTAAGAATTAATTATCGCATTTTTTGAAATATGTAAATACTAAAAATATATTTATTTGTTAAGTTTATTTGTTACAATAATAGTTATTTTGTAATTCTTAGGAATTATCTGTTGTTACTTTAAATAATTATGTAGGTACTTATATTAAATGTTGTTGCAAAAAGGCTTTTGTTAATTGTTTCGAAATTTATATAAGTATTATTCGTATATATTATTTTATTATAAAAAAGTAACTCTTCTTAATTCAACATTGTATGTATATGGGGGGCCCCAAATTGAAAATTACCCAGGGCTCTAATAGCTTTGTAGATATAACATAAAGTTGTGTTTTTTTTAACGGAAACCATAGCTGGATATGATTGAAATAAATAGAGCCCTTTTCCTCTTTTCGACGATATATTATATGCTGGTTCGAAATATTCCAAAAGTAAGGTTTTATTGAATAACATGATATTAGTATATATCAGAGGCATTATGATTATTGTCTTCGGGATTTCTTTGAGTAGGCGTATGTCACTAGTAGTTTGACACTACTAATCAGTGAAATTAGTAAAATTTCATTCTTTTATTTTAATTGAAAATTACTGAATGCCGTTTGAATAGTATGAAAAATGCCCTATAATCGAATGCTTTATTCAAAGTAATAACAATAATTGTGATATAACATCCGAAACATAATTCAATCGTTATCCAGGTTAAACATTGCAGGATATATTGTTTTATTCGAAGTAAAATAATTAGATAATTACCTGTATAAAAAAATAAAAAATTAGATTACTTACTACAAACTCCTTTAACCATTTTTCAAATTGATGTCCATTTTTATTGATGCATAAATTATATCTCGTCGCAATACTTCGAAGAGCGTTGTTTATAAAAATATTTGGAACGGCATTGATACATTCTTCAAAATTCTGCCTTAGGTTCTGACTGTCGTTATGTGATCTTTTATATAATTATATATTATATTATTCGTGTTATATTTATATAAAGACGATAGCTAATTTTGGTTGTCACCATTGAGTTTCTCTCAAAAAAAAGACGACACAACAACCTTACTCCTTTTTCGATATCTCTTATAGTTACCGAGATCTCCTATAGTAACATCGAATTTGAATTCAAATTAACCCTGTACAAACTTCTCAAACTCGAATTATTTAATTTATTTAATCTTACCTCCGTCTTGCAACCAATAGAGCAAGGAATTATAAAAACCTGAAGCACTATGACAGAAAAAGAATTGTATGAAAGTTTTGCCCATATTTTGTTCTTACATATCTATGGCATACTTTTATAAATACGTATATACTGTATATTTTAGTTTTTTGCTAGAGATATACACCAATATTCTGGCATATTATCGCCTTTTTTTCTTGACTAAATACCGACATGAGTCGCGACCGTTCAAAATACGAAAGAACGTTGTCTAAATATTGTCTCTGACATCCAAATATAGGTCTATAAAGTATACATACACAAGCCAAGATGAAAGTAAAGTTCCTCATTCTATTTGAACAGGTCTGACCCCCGCCGGAGGTAGACGTGAAATCCTGTATACAGGGTGGTTAAGGTCTTCAAGCTTTTTATTTGAACAAAAACTATTGAACTTTTAAAGATATCATTAAGAATGCCACCGATGTAAGATTTCTTGTTAGTTTACATTTTTAAGTGTAACTTAGAAGTAACTGGTGTAACATTATTATTGTAGTTTTCTTTAGTTCAATATAAGCCCTTAAAGCATACCAAACTGATTGATTTGCCTAGAACTATTATGCACAAAGTTATAGGTTTCGAAAAATGTGTCCGTTTAATTGTTTTGAGCAGTTTAGTATGATAAAGTCATGTGCTTGGCTACATTAGATTGTTGATGATGATTCGTATCCTCTCTATAAGGATTTGTTATATTTGTGAATATAATGTTCCTACCTATGTTTACCTATAAAATAAAATTTCTTGGTTGCAGGTTCGAAAATTTCAAATACTACAAGACGTCATCAACGTGGTTCTAATCTGCACATCACGAGAGTGGACAGAGAACGAGATTCGGGCCAGTTTAGATGTATTGCTCAAGATCCTTCAGGAATTTCAATCACCAGTTCACCAGCCAGCCTAAATATTCAATGTGAGTTACTTTCAACTGTTTTTACACATAGAAATGCAAGAAAAATAATAACATTTTAATACATAAACATAATCGATAGATAAAACTATTAAAACTATATTGCCATCCTAGAACAAAACTTACTGTCGGCATTTGAAGGACTTTCATTTAAATTAATTTTACATTAATGTTAATGATTTCCTGTGATATATCAATTTGCGCTGATTACAATAACTGATTTCCAAACTATTATATTATAATTATAACTTGCTAAAAGATTATAACAAGTTAAAACAAACCAAAAAACTAATTTGAATAAACGACCGTTAAATGCTTCCTTAGATATCTATATTTAACTCGCACTACTATTCAAAATTCCGCAATTAAATTGTTCTGATCGTATCGTACTAATAGTAAATAATCTTCCACTCATATTTACACCGAGAAACAACATGTGAGACGTTTTCTTTTGAGAGGGTAGTATAATAAAGACTACCCGCAGTTTTCCTATTCCAAAATGGTTTTATAACATAAATAAACCGAGCAAGCTCGAAAGGTGAATGAAACATGAATTAATAATTGCGGTTAAAAATAGCGCAAATACAGACTCTGACTGTCTGTCTGTCTGCCTGTCGCTCGTACGTAGTTGAATCGAAGAATTTTAGATGTGATTGGATTTTTTGCGACCTTGGCAAACATCAATTAATATTGTCAATCAGGGCCGGCTCTGATGCGTTTTATTTTTTAACTAGGTCCACATTGTCCCATTTCTATTGATTCTTTTAAAACTGATAATGCCGTGGCTATTGTATTCTCTCTTTAGTTCAACCAAAAGGCAATTTTATGTAGTTAAGTCCATACTTTTAAATTCGTTATTACGTTCTTATATGAAAGTCCGCATGATATTGGATTTTTTTATTATGCAATTCTCAGAAAATTTTATTCTTTATAAAAGTTGGCTGCTTGTATGAAACCACCAACAATCAAATATGTAAATTTCAGTACCATATACCAAGCGATTCAGAATTATATGAATTTGTGATAACAGTAAAGTACCGTTATTTTCATTATTATCGATAAACTTTATTTGGAAATGTTGTTCAGAAGTAAAAATTATATTCAAATATGAAGTCACTACCATCTATCTTGAAATTTTTCTTTTTTTTTTATTCAAGCTTTTATGACTAATATTAGACAATGCCTGTGATACTAATGTTCGTTTTAATCTATTTTTTAGAAATTTGAATAAATTTCTTAAATTTATTATTGTTTTGGTAACTAATGTTTATTTAGAACTAGCGCAAAATTACTCGTTTTCTTGATGCAAACTTGATATTTCATCCTGTAGATAATAATAGATCATACAATAGCTAATACATCCGCGTGACTTACTTTTAATTCAAAGAATATTAATGATTTTTGATATATTTATAATAGTAGTTATCCATCTGCAAGCGGTAATCGAGCATAGAACGACTTCTGTTCGACAAATTGCTTCTCACACCCAATGCAGTAAATCACCAGCACATAACATACTAAAACTGAACAAATATCACCTTTGTAAACCAAAATAACTACTAAACTAAAGGCAAGAGACTATGGCATCTGGTATGACTTCATTATTATCGATAAACTTTACTTGACGATGTTGTTTTAAAGTTCTAAATAAACATTAGTTATTATACCAAACTAATAAAAAATTTAAAAAAATGTGTTTAAATTTATAACGAAGCAAAATTAAAAGGAACCTTTTAGTATCACTGGCATTGCATTGGTGCCAATGCCAAGAAACAAAAAAAGAATTGTTTTTAGATATATGTGGCTGTGACTTCATATTTGAATATAATTTTTACTTCTAAACAACATTTCTAAATAAAGTTTATCGATAATTATGAAAATAAAGGTACTTCACTCTTATCACAAATTCACATATTCTAAATCGCTCGGTATATGGCACCGATATTTACATACATATTTGACTATTGTCGTTTTGGTTTGATACAAGCCGCCAACTTTTATAAAGGATAACATTTTCTGAGAAATGGATAATAAAAAAATTCCATATGGTTCAAATACAGACTCTACAATATTGAACTATATTTTAGAACATCCGGTTTAATGACTTTACGCTATACTTATCAACCCACAATTATATTCTACCAATGTTCTAACGGTCAGAATATAACCTAAAAGTGTGTTATGCTAAAAGTTGATTTTTCCTTTATAAGATTATAAGGTAATATTTAGGCTGACTAAAAATGCTTTATGTTTTCATAATAATGCGGTGTACTACCTCTTTTAACTACTATTATTTACAAATTTAGGAGTATCGGAATTAGGTACATGTAAATATACAGGGGCGTAGCTACATATTCAACGCCCTGGAGCAAGAAATATATGTGCGCCCCCTTGTTTTTCGGAAGAGGGCTGGCATATTTTGAACATGTAATTTAATATATCCCACTTTCAATTCCAATTTTTTTCTTCCAGTTGAACCAAAAACGGTGTTTATATATACAAAATCGTTGAGAAACTCATTTTCGGGTTGTTTCCTTATTCATATACTACAATAGTACACCCAAAAAGTAAATAAATGTGTATTATAATTATTTTACTCAACACAATCATAATTATTTGTAAATAATTCTAGTTACTTATAGAACAAATTGTAAATTTTAAGTGAAAACATAAGTTGTTTGACACAAATACACGTTCTTTCTATCAAACAAATGCATTTTTATCCAAAGAAATATATTTCTTTGCCTCTATTGGAACACCAGCTTTGTTTAAGTTATTGCATATTTATTTTAATTACATAAACAATATTTTCTATCTATATATATATATATATATATATATATTTCACTAATTTTTGGAAACGGCTTCTGAATTTACCATAAAGAAGCAGACAAATAAACTGAATAAGGAAGACGCTGCGTTTCTATTTGCATTAGATTCCATTCAAGAAACAGACTTTGTTCATAAATTTATTGTATTTATTATGAAACCACCGTTTCAAGAAATACATTGTTTTTCTAGACTTATTTATTTTGTATTTTATTACTTATTTACTAATTTTATATCGTACCTCTGAATGTTAGTGAACACATGTATTTATTTATTTATTTAATTTTGCAAGACATAATTCATTTTCTTGTCGAAACTAAAACGTATTACGAAATCCCGAAAATAATTTCTTGCCAGTGGAAAAAGGTATTTTTATCCGGAGCATTGAGGCGGAATTAATATGTTTTCGTCAAATAGTCTTAACAAAATGCGGCGTAGAAGTTATTTCACGGCCAGAAAACGACCCCTTTTTTTGTCCAACCAGCCAGCGCAGCGTTTCAAGAACTTGAAATGTGTTTGCATATCCACATATGAGATGTGTCGAATCGAAATTAAATGTTTATATTTTACTTATTTTCACGCGTATCTGACTTATTTTCAAAATGTTAATCTCACATTCCAATTTGCTAAGATTAATAGATAACTAATATAGAAGCACTTTAATCATTTACCTTCAATAATCAGCAATCTATTAAACGTTAGGTAATATTTAACATATACAATAAAACTACATACGACATAAGTTCTTATTTAAAATGGTGATGCTGAGTTCAATTATGCCTACTTCCGGTTCATTCCGGCTGGTCTTTTCCCCTAAACCTCTATGTTGCAAGAAATTGTTCATGAGAAAAGTATATTTTCTTCTTCTGGCAAAAATAGTTCTAATAGTTCTAAATATAATTAAAGGTAGGATTGAACGGGGATTTCATCTAAAAAAATGTGACTACTGCTATTTTTTTTTTTCAGTACGAAATTCTGTTTACATTTGTTACTACCTATCCATTACGTTTTGTCTCTTTGATGGCATTTCTTCATCGTTAGATTCGGCAAACCTTCCCGATTCTAAGTAGATCTTCGAAATCTTCAAGACCATCACCGTCTTCGTCTCCAATATTATTTCTAGTCTGCATTGGTACTTCATCCACAATTTCATCTGAATTACTAACTTTCCTGTAGCTTTTTTCTTCCACATTGGAGCATTTTTCAGAACAATGACAATTTGAGCATAAATTTGTGCATTTGAATCCATGTTTTCGGCAGCCACATTTTAAACTGTTACATCCAGTTTCACAGCTGCAGTAGATAGTTTTGTAGATAGTATATTTTATAGATAGTAATATTTCCGAAATTAATTCCTTTTCTGTAAATTTGGCTTTCATGCGCTTGCTTAAAAATGAATATTTGCAGAAGTTAAATGCAGTACATGGAATACATTAAGTATAAATACAAACCACCAATCTATATATAAATCAAAATTATGTTAATTAAGTCAAGATCACAAAACATGTAGGTTTTATTTAGCAAATTTGGCGAATAGAAGTTTTTTATTGATCTTATAATTTTGCGCCCCCTATACCTGTGCGTCTGGAGCAGTTTGCTCCCACTGCTCCCCGTAGATACGCCCCTGTAAATATAGCACGTCCTTAAGTCAGACATGTGTGTCGGAATTGTGTACATGATTAGAAGTAATACATATGGCTCTATTGCTGTCTTTACACAAGAAAATAACATCTTTTACATCGTTTGCTATATTACAATTAATTGTACGTATTTTGTCCAAATTCCGACAAGAGTGTCGGAATTATGGATATCAATAATACCTAATTACTACACTAGCAGCAGAGAGTAGCGATTTTTGGCATTAATACACCACCTTAGGAGATAACAGTTGAACGCATGTCATCTCCATTAAAAAATCGTTATTCTGGCCTGAAACACCCAAATAAAGTAAAAAGAAACTATTCTTCTGTAACATTATTATCTAATGCTTGGAGAGAATATTTGTTAATAAACAAGAAGAAATGGTAAAACATAAATGTTTAACATTTCTTTATAATAAATCTGTATGTAAACAACCACCGGAAAGATACTTTGGGAAAAGTTGAGACGAATGTTGTTTTATAAATTTATGATAACAACTACATTATAATTGTAATAATCGCGGTATAAGATTTCCTTGGTGCCTTTTCACCTTTCTGTTCCCACGAAATACAGTCTATATAGGCGATTCAATTATGCCCCTACTACTATAACATCTTGCCGGCCAAGAAGAACATCAAGTAAACTCTGTATTCCCGCGCCGTAAGTTCAAGGACGGCGGTTCTTGTACTCTCGGTTATTTTAAGATTCCACATCCAGATAGACATTGCCGCTTTTAATTCGCAATTTTTTATTGTGGATGGAAATACATACGCGCATAAATGCATACATCATCATTGCGCACTCAAGTATTCTACTCGTATGTACAGAATGTAATAAGTAGATTGCGGAATTATAAGCATTTATTTTTGGAAAATAAGCGCTTAAAAGATACACGAAAAATGAGAAAAAGAGGCACTCAAAAGAGCGTTTTAAGATTACATAAACCTTGTATTATTTTTGTATATTATAAGTATTTATTAGCACATCATACAACACATTGGTATAACTGAGGAAATTGATACTTAGCAATAAATTACTCCGGAAATAATCCATAGTTATCAACGAATTAAATAGTAAAATCATCGGCGGAACGCTAGCTTTCAATGTGCATTTTTGTAAAATCATTGGATTACTGGTTGACCCACAAAAAACTATATTATGCAATGCCAGCCAATCCGTTATTAGAAGAGCTAAAATAATGAAATATAGACTATAAGCTTCCCAATAATTCATAGGTTTAAAGTTTATTACATAATCATTGTTTATCTTGCATTTTTCATACAAAAGATCGTGCTGAAACTCCGCGTGAATTCCGACGTTCTACGGTCTTTGGTGTACTGCGGGGAAGGGAGGCGTTAGCGGTGCTGTCATGTCGGAGAGAACCGACACGGCTAAGAGAACCGGGGCAGCTTATTATCAATACACAAAAAGAATGATAACTTGTCAAGGTAGTAGTTTTAACTAACAATTAAATTCTTAATTTTTGCATAATTTTGATTATAATATGGGACCCGGTACGAGCGAAATCTCTTCTATCGATTGACGTTTATGTTTTCTTCAGTTTTTATACAATAAGGTTGTAAACAAAATTTTGTTGGAAGCGGATAGATCTAATAATATGGAGTTAGCAGATTTTCCGATTACTGATGAATACAAAATTAAGTTTGCTTGATAAACCCAAAAAATATTTAAAAAGTATGCCCGATTTTGTGTTATGGATATTCAAACTATCAGAACAGTTTCAACAGTTAATTTATTAATAATATTTAAATACATGCACAAACAATATAAAATAAATACAACTCTTGGTATATTCCATATATTACAAACGTCAGCTCTGAGCGTATAAAACGTAAAAATATCAAAAAGCCTTTAGCAAATTTAGCATCGTAAATTTGTAGACACAGAATATTTTTCTGATCACTCATTAATTTAAAATGCTAATCCCGAAACCCGATTTAAATTGCCATGGGAATTCCAAATGCCTGTTCGTGGTTCTGTTATCTTATTGACTCATTTTGCCATTATTTGGTAATTCGGTAATCTGTCGCCGGATATCCAAATTTCTTTGGCGAGGCATAATCGTCGTGTTGTTATATGTAATGTGTCCGTAAACACTATTCATTTAGTAACTAATGCACGTGCGATCCGCCACTAATGGCAGCGTCGCTGTCGATCCCTCCCCCCGCTCGCCCCAAAGACCGAAGAGCGCCGCGTCAATTGCAGCAATCATGGGATGCTTCAACTCGATCTTTTGTAGGGAAAATGCAAGATAAACAATGATTATGTAATAAACTTTAAACCTATGAATTAGTGGGTAGCTGATAGTCTATATTTCATTATTCTAGCTCTTCTAATAAAGGAATTGCTGGCATTGCATAATATAGCTTTTTGTGGGTCAAGCATTAATCCAATGATTTTACAAAAATGCACATTGAAAGCTAGAGTTCCGGAGTAATTAATTGCTAAAGTTGCGCCAATTCTTCTTAATTTGGAAAAATCGGGAGAACGCCAACACATACAGCTTTCTAATTTTTATGAGTTGTAGCATATTAATCAAGGACAGCATCAGAATTACTGTTTTCATGCTCATTCTGCAGAATATTTTATTGTTTTGCATAATTAATTCGGGATTTTTTATCTTTGTGGCAGACAGCCATTTATTTAGGGTTGCCAACATAGTCGTTTTGACCCGGAGACTTCGGGTTTGGTGACCATTCTGCGGGCTACGGGTTTTCAGTAAAATTCTCTGGGTTACCTAAAGGTAATCCTAGATCTTTTGGGAAACTGTAGCGACCCCTAAATATTTAAAAAAAATATGGTAATACAGAAATTGTTATTCTACTCATACAGCGTTTGCAGCGATGTCCCTTGAAAAAGGTTTTTTTTTGTCTGAAAATAATAAGCACGCTATTATTCTATCTTAACAATAATTTAATTTTACTTTTTAATAGCATGTGAGAAACTTTGACAGTAGCAATTGTAGCATTTTAGATTTTGTCACATGTCTAGTGAATACAGTAGGAATTTTATAGCGGTACGACGAACGCAGAAGTTTGTATCCTGCCTCGATGATCATAGACTGAGACAAATCTAATATCAAAAATGACTTTCAAAAAGACGGGTATTATTTAAAGGTATGAATTTTGCTTGTCAAAAATCAACATTCAATAATTATACATTAATTAACAAAATACGTTTTGAACTTTCGTTGATTATTTTAATATGTATGTAGTTCAGATGATAAATGTTCCAACAATATGTTTGAGTTTGTCCAATTGTAGGCAATTCACAGAATTGTATCATACAGGTCTGCCATAAAACAGTATTTTTTAAATCATGGAGATGACGACAGCGATACCTTTATTTGAAAGTTTTATTATTAGTTGGACTATATATTTACATAGACTATGAGATATAGTTATCATTTTTGACTAGAGACACATTTATTATGGTGGTTTATACAAAACGCCAATATAGTCGGAATAAATTGAAAATATATATTATTTGTTGTCTTTGGTAAAAATTTGCTTGTTGCTCGAAATCTATAGCCGAAGTTGGTAGAAGAGACATCTATTGATCGAACGAATCAAATGGGCGAAACAAAACTGACGGGACACGTGATCGGGTTCGGTAAAATGTTATATCTATAGCTACAGACTATCTTCCATTCTCGCAGGATTTTTTGTCTTCGAAACCCGTTCTCTATCGAATTCATAACATTTTTCTGTAGAAACTGATAGAAATACGTTTTCTAGTCGAACGGATATAATCGCCATTTAAGAGTTGATGTCCATGGGGCACAACTCCGAGCGTCGAAGGGCTACTAGGTCTTTTAATTACCTACAATTTGAGGTATGATAGAAATTTAAACAACAAATTTTGCATAAATGACCTCACATTAAAAAAAGACAGTATAGTTGAACATTAGGGAATATTGATAACGTTTTTAAATGACAAGCCCTTTTAGTGTTCCTAGGACGTTGGGTTCACTTTTTTTTTTAACGTTTTCATTTTAATATCACTTTTCTTTATCACTAACTAAACTATAACTAAATATGAGGTATGGGATTCTTTTAAACTATATATGAGATTCACAAGAACTATATGAGCTGGCAACCTTAGTTATAGGTTAGGTATTGGAGAGAATCTTTTTTTATTTCTCCCTTTCCCAGCCTAAGTAGTTGAGGTCCATGTGCAATAAAATGCCTAGTAACACTCTATGTGGCCATTAGTGAGATTGTAGGGTGTCGCCCTACAAGAGGCATTTGTCGAGGAGTGCATATTGCGGATACCCACTTTGTTGTGTGTAGTACGCCTACTTACGTGAAGAAATTACGTGTTTTCTGCAAATATACGCTCTCTGCTACTGAGCACTTGCAGGCGGTAGGCAAGGTAGGCAACTGCCTACGGCGGCAAAGTTTAGGGGCGGCAAAACCAACTGAACTACTATAAAAAAAGGCTCTAAAATATTGCCTGAATCTAGAAAATAACGGAATAGTAAAATACAATCAAATACAATCGGAATTGACAGGCTTCAGGCCATTCCTATATTTTAAGATGCATAGCAGCCAATAATAGACATACTTAAATAAAATAGCTCATTAGCTTTTATAAAGAATTAGAATCAATTAGGAAAAATAATATGATCAATTAGGAAAAATAATATGAAAGTGTACTGTAGTGTAGTGATCCTATACAAAAATCAAAAGAGAAATATAAAATAGTCCTAACGATCCTTTTGAGTTTTTATGCGATATCCACAAACTTAAAGAAAATCTTATAAGTAAAAATGATTTACTGGCACATACCAAAAATATGGAAACCGCTTTAAAAGTTGGCAATTCCTCCATCTTAACGGTTTAGCATTTGCTGCCGAAATGGTAAGCTAGTTAATTTTTATTTGGGTAGGCACATAATTTGCCCGCCTATAAAAATAATATTAAAATGTGCTGAGTCTTTGATGATATTATTATTGAAATTAATTAAAAACTATCAGTGATTAAAAAATTCGCCATGAAATGCTTGCATCTCCGAAAATATTACTTTTAGCAGAACAAGTTATACATCATATTAAAGATAAAATTTTGATGAAGATTTGGGTACATGATAAGCAAAGAATTACTTAAAAATATTGAAAGATTTAGGATTTGGGAAAATGTAAAGAACGGAGATATTATGTCAATATCTATTCTGTCAAAAACGACAGAAGTTTGCTGACAGATGACTTAACAGTGTAGGATATTGACATAATATTTCGGTTCTGAAACCCCGTTTTTAACCTTCTCCCAAATCTACATCTTTCAATATTTTTAAGTAATTCTTTTCATCTTTAGTATGGTACATATATAACATTTTGTTCTGCTAAGCTACTTTCGGAGATATTTGATGCAAGTATTTCATGACAAATTTCACTGATAATCCACTGATAATTTATAATAAATTTCAAAAATAATGTCTTCATTCAGTAAACGTTTTGATGCTATTATTGGTACTACTTTCATAGTCGGGCGAATTAATTATGATGTTAAATGATTTTGCGTCCATAGACCTTGTTTCAGAAGATCCAGTTGACGTTTTTAAAATTCATTACCTCCCTTAACATTGGGCCAAATTTAAACATTGCTTAGCAGATTTTTTCTAACACTGCCTATAACTGTTGCTACCTGAGCGGGCGATAGACAGTTTGCTAAACTAATATTCATAAAAAAAAAGTACTATAGGAGATCTCGGTAACTATGTTATAGATATCGAGATATCGAAAAATGAGTAAGTACGTCTTTTTTGAGAGAAACTCAATGGTGAAAACCAAAATTAGCTATCGTCTTTTGTTTTCGAGTATTATTATCCTATTAATCTAAGGCAAATTGAACTGCGAGATATGCACTGTCAAATATTTGTACCGAAAGTACCGAAAATATGAACATTTAATGTCGATTCGTAACATCGCACATCTGGACTTGCAAATACGTTGCAAGGTCTCGAACGCATCGGCTGGCTCAACAAAAACTTGTAGTTCTGTGGCCTTAAAAATACCTTCTGCGCCGATATTGGGCAGACTATTTGAGGTAAACATATTAATGCCGCATGAATGCACCGGTGAAAAATACATTCTTATGCCTGCAAGAAATAGTTTTCGGGCTATAGAATTCTTAATATGTTTTACTTTCGACAAGAAAATAATATCGTGGTACGTAGTGTGTAGGATGTTTGTTTTCGCTACATTACTAACGCGTCTTGCAAAATATAATAAAAAATAATACACGCAAGGACTCATGATGCATGAATTTATTATTTGATAATAATCATTTCAATAATTTGCTGTTGGTTTGTTATAAATGTAATTAATCAATCAATCAGGGGGGCGGCACTATTGAGATTTGCCTACGGCGGCAAAAGCGCTAGGGCCGGCCCTGGCACTTGTAATACTGCTTATTAAGTATTTCTACCTAACAACCTTTTTTTGTTGTTGCAATATTCTAATTTGTGCTATAGTTTTTTCAAATAGATTTTTGTTAGCTGCTAGAGGCGGTATGGTCTTACTCAATTGTTAATTATAAAACATTATTAAGTGATAAAAATATGATTTTTTTGGGGAATTTTCACCACAAATAAACACTTGCAGATATACATCCGGTGGTCTAAAATTCCACATACCTTATCAACGTTTGGTGGTGAAACGTTTTCGGAGCATTTTCAGTTAAATTAATCATTAAGATTAGTCACAGTTACTTTGGTCCAGCACTGAGGTTTTAAGTTATAATATTATATAAGTTATAAGTTGGTTAAAGAAATTTGTGCAATGTTCCACACATATTTGATTTAAATTTAATTCGGAATAATAATTAATAGACTAATAGTTTTACTATTATTTAAAAAATATTAGTTTGGTGAAGTTGATCAAACTATCCTAATATCGAACAATTTCACAGACAAAATTATCGAAAAAGTCAAACAAATAGTTTTTTTATAACTAAACTTTCAACATTTTCTGTTATAAACTTACGAATTAAAACCAAAATACCTTAATTCATCTTTAATAATAGATAGAAACTATATTTTATTCTTATTTTTTAAAATAGTTATAGAAATATTGCGGGACAGGTTTTGTAGATTTATTTTTCCGTGAGAATAAACTTAATAACTGCAAACAGTTGCAGATTTGTATAGCCATGGGTTATCACTTATCACGTTGTCTTTATGATTGATTGCAACCCATTGCGTATCGCTTCATTTTAAGTGACATTTTTATCGGTTATTTGTCTCGGCAATCTCAACCGATTATCCTCCATATTATGCTTGTCCAGGAAGAAAGATGTTTTTTTTTTTAATTTTCTTGTGAACTTTTATACCTACGCTATGATTTGATCGACACAAGCCACAACTAAAGATATGTATTTTATTGTGATAGGAATCCATAAATTAGCTATGGTTAGAGTCCAAAGACAAAATGACACTTGTTCTTCTCTCTACTGTTACTCTTATAAACTATATTTATGACGTCTTTCTTTATGATTAAAATAGAGGCTTTAGCAAACATATTTCATCATGTGTAAAAAATTAAAAATGTATCGCAGTAATTAAGGATTATTTGCATACTAACTGCGTTGTCCTGCTAACATTCGTTACTGAGATATCGGGTTCCATCAAAATCATGTTCGCAACCTTTATTACATAGAAACTGAAGGAAACAAAAACGCGAATCTATAAAACAGACTCTAAATGCAACCTGAACAAAAACTGAAATTTTTGTGGTAGATGGGTCTTGTGTCAAGTGTCAATGCTATCGAAACGAGAGATAGCAGTTAGGGCGATTCTTTCGTGCGGGGGTCATATATGTATTTTGTCCAAAATATGAAATTTTCAGAAGTAGAGCAAACCTATTAAAAGTTTGTGGTTAAATTTATCGAGAATGTAATTTTGGCAAAAATTGTAACTAAAATCAGGTAGGTAATTATCGTGTCCAGATTCCAAAAATCTACGTTTGATATTATCCGAAATAAACGCGAAAATTGGTTGGACAGGCTGCATTTAGTTTGTCAGTCTCGAACAAAAAGTTTAAGGGGTAATGCCACTCTAGCGCGAGAAAAACTAGTCGCTTTTGTAGGTATATTTTTTACAATATAGTAAATGAATTACAAAAACTCTAAAGCCCTTTATTGTTCATATTTTCATGACTATAACAAAAAAAAATTTGAACTTATCGTAAAATCCGTACGTACTTCTCTAGATAATGTTGTTTTGAAGCTGCATATAAAATTTCAAGTGAATTGATAGAGATCAGTTGAAGTTATCTTTTTAGTTATCCTACTGTGTAACTTTGATGTATAGAATTGTTATAGTTTGCTATAGTCGGCGATGCCTGGACCATATAATCATCTTTTGACATTAATATTTTCCTCCTCTTGTTTCTTTCTGTTTGATTTTGACGACAGGCTGGCCTGTTTTGCAGCATCAGTCAGCGATGGCTCTGTAAACATGATGCGCCGTGCGTCAGCCTTCGCGTAGAAATTATTGCAGTTCGGCCCGATGCTCATACATAATACCTCCATAATCTTCATAAGGCTGGATAATGCATCATTGACAACACATATGGCTATACGTGCTGCAATATCCACAATTACTTTGTCACTTGAAAGTGAAAATTAAATCACCAGGTGGACAATTCTCGTGCTGCGACATTTCATCGGTCAGAATGTATTGAGCACTGTCGCCCAGATCTATTTTCTTCACACACTAGAACTTGTGAAATAGCAGAAAACACAGCAAGAAAGTTCAAAAGATGATAATTAAACGTCATCCACTTCAACGTTGTAAAAATCTCCAATCGACATTACCTTTTTTGCAGGTGTGGACTGTGGATACGTTATCAGGTAGAGGCGACTCTAGTTCCAAACGATTCAATGGGGGCATTCAGCCGTTCCAGCCAAAGCTGCTTGCGCTGCCGGCGCCGAGACAAAGCGCCCGCGGCGGCTGAACGGTTAGATACAAATACATGTATTTACGCTTTGTGCTGAGTGAAAGCGTTGGAAACTCAGCTCTAAGCGTAAATACATGTATTTGTATCTGGCCGTTCAGCCGCCGCGGCCGCTTAGTCTCGGCGCCGGCAGCGCAAGCAGCTTTGGCTGGAACGGCTGAATGCCCCCTATGCTTGGCATATTAATTCTACTTGAAAATCTGCGGTTTCCTTTCGACTCCTTTCGATCACGATATACTCCGGCAATGTCTCTCATTATTATTTCTGCTATTTTTTACCAACTAATCAAGAACAACACACGTCACATCAGACAGCTATAACATTGTGCGGTTAGCGTCAGTTCAACGAACGTACCGAGGATATTTCCACAAAATCTTTGTGTTTTATGATATTTTATGGTATATTTCACAGCATGGATGTAATTCCTCCAAATAAGATAGGAGCGTATAGGTCTCTAGGCTGTAAACTCTCAGGCTAAACTTTTTGCATGTACGCTTTAGCTAGACACTTGGCCGTATGTTCATTAAATAAGTTTTTAATATTTTTTTCAAAGATGAACGCCTTAAGCTTCTTACCGATGACGAAAATCATTAAGATCCTTCTTTCATTCACCATTATCAACAACGAATCAAGTGTACCCAGTCAATATACTCGATAAGCGTTCAATGAAAGAACAACAGCAACTATGGGAACTCCTCGATCTCGAAATGGCATATCGTATATAGGCAAATAGGCAGGGGAGGGGTGAGTTTTTCCGACCGAGAACGGTGGTCGGGCGGTGCACTAAGCCAAGCTATCCGATCCGATAAAGAAAGGTTCTCTCGGTCGTAGAGCAGCCGAATTTAACAGGGGGGCTGCTCGTGCCACCCCATCCAATAATTTTAAGGCTTGACGTTTATGGGCTGCATTATTCGGCCCTGACACTGGTCGTCACACACCGTAGTGCCTGCCGCGCCGCGCGGCCGTCCAATTTATGCCGCTACCGTGAGTTGTGCCGACAATGCGATGCCAGACCTCGGTTCACTCACTGCCTACCATCACGACCTCCCCTTATCAGATGGACAAGTTTAGTCACCTCTATAATGTGATATTTAAAGTTAAAAGTGCCTAGGTATATGAAATGTATGTCTTTATATCGAAAATTCTATTGAAAGGAACAAAAAAAACAAGGTTTAATTTAGGCAGTTTTATCAATTTATAGCAACTGAACAATGGCCTAAAAACCTGGAAAAAGTATCTTTAAAAGTAAATTTTAAACTTGGTTCTTTTAATCCTGAAAATGTGTGGAAGGTGTTCTTAAAACACCGACAGTAATTTTACCGAATAAAAGAAAACCAAGATTCCAAAAATCTGACTTGATAGGTAATTTTCGTCCCCGGAGTTAGCACTTACCTATTCGTCTACTTCGAATATTTCTTTAGTGTGACGTCTGATAAACACAAGCCAACAATTTTATTTCTATCACGTCTGGTTCAGAATAAATAAATGATTTTTGAATACATACAGTCGGACACGTGTTTCGGATATAATAATTAAAAAAAAAAAGATCCAAAAAATCACCTGCGGAATGCTAGCTTTCAATGTGCCGTTTTGTAAACTCATTGGGTTAGTGGTTGACCCACAAAAACCTATATTATGCAATGCTAGCAATTCCGTTATTACAAGAGCTAGAATAATGACATATAGACTATAGGCTCCTCAATAATTCATAGGTTTAAAGTTTATAATATAATCATTGTTTATCTTGCATCTTCCCTACAAAAGATCGAGTTGAAGCGTCTCATGATTGCTGCAATTGACGCGGCGCTCTTCGGTCACTGGGGCGAGCGGGGGAAGGGATCGACGGCGACGCTGCCAGTAGTGGGGACCGCACGTGCATTAGTTACTATAGAACAACAGTGTTTACGGACACAATTCATATAACGACACGGCGATTATGCCTCGCCAAAGAAATTTGTATATCCGGCGACGGATTACCGAATTAAAAAATAATGGCAAAATGAGTAATAAGATAACAGAATCACGAACAGACATCTGGAAGTCCCATGGGAATTCGTGGCAATTTAAATCGGGTTTCGGGATTAGCATTTAAAATTAATGAGTGATCTGCAAAATATTCTATGTGTCTACAAATTTACGATGCTAAATTTGTAAAAGTTTTTTTGACATTTTTAAGTTTTATACACTCAGAGCTGACGTTTGTAATATATGTAATATATCAAGAGTTTTATTTAATATATATTGTTTGTGCATGTATTTAAATATTATTAATAAATAAAATGTTGAAACTGTTAGTGTTAGAAACCAATAGTTTGAATATTGTTGTCGATCGTAATTTAAATAAATAATAGTCGTATGCATATTGAACGAAATATAATAATAGCAGAACAATATTAGTAATTACAATGCACGTCTTATCTTTATCACAAAGCAGCTAAGAATGACCAATCGCTCCGCTAGACGATACAATACAATACTCCAATATCAGAAAAACAGTCCACCAGTTAGTCAGCGTTGGGCAGGTATACGAAACAGGGTTTTTCGCCAGCAGCAGCCGAGACTCAAGGCCTGGAAATCGCTTACAATATTTATATACCTAACAAAATCGGGCATACTTTTTAAATATTTTTTGGATTTATCAAGCAAACTTAATTTAGTATTCACCACTAATCGGAAAATCTGCTAACTCCATATTATTAGATCTATCCGCTTCCTTTAAAATCTTGTTTACAACCTAATTCTACGAAAACTGAAGCATAAACGCCAATCGATAGAAGAGATTTCTCTCGTACCGGGTCACATATTATAATCCAAATTATGCAAAAATTAAGAATTTAATTGTTAGTTAAAATTACTATCTTGACAAGTTATCGTTCTTTTTGTGTATTGATAATAAGCTGTCCCGGTTCTCTCAGCTGTGTTGGTTCTCTCCGACATGACCAGCACCGCTAACGCCTCCCTTCCCCGCAGCACACCAAAGACCGTAGAGCGTCGGAATTCACGCGGAGTTTCAGCACGATCTTTTGTATGAAAAATGCAAGATAAACAATGATTATGTAACAAACTTTAAACCTATGAATTATTGGGTAGCCTGTAGTCTATACATATTTCATTATTCTAGCTCTTCTGATAACGGAATTGCTGGTATTGCATAATATAGCGTTTTGTGGGTCAACCACTAATCCAATGATTTTACAAAAATGCACATTGAAAGCTAGCATTCCGCAGGTGATTTTACTATTTAATCTATGGATTATCTCCGGAGTAATTAATTGCTAAAGTTAAACGAACAAAATTAACGGGGCAAAAACAGGGCCTATTCTTTCTAATTTGGAAAAATCGGGTATGTGGTTTGAGAGATAATAAATCAGGGAGACAAGAGATAATTTAAAACTTAAAAAATCGGGTACTTTTTGCACTTCCCTCGTGCTCAAGTAATTCAGGGGTATGGCATACTTTATTTGAATTTTTTCTGTTCAGTGGTTTTAGAGTTATGGGCCTTCAAACACAGAAGTCAATACTATCGAAACGAGAAACATATGGTTTTAGTTGTTATGATACACTTCGTACTAAAAACGTAGCACCTCAACTAATGTATTCTAGATCAGTGCCCAAAGTTCATTATAACTAACAAACAAATAATAAAATAGGAGTCTGCTTACTTTGTTCACTCTTGAACATTCATGATACTGTAAAAGAAGAAAAAAAAGCATGTGAACATCTATTTGAACTGATGTACAATATTTTTGTCCATAACATCTTTCAACATAATTGTACACATTAGGGTGGTCCAAATTTATACCTATCAAAATCTTTTTTTTTGCTGGAGGGCAACGATCCCGCCAATCTGTTCCTTTTCCAGAAATAAAATATCCCTCCAAATTTGAGAAAAATCGGTTAACGTTAACACGTGCCACCGAGCACCTCAAATTTCCCATTTAAAATACATTGCAAAAATGCATCTTTTTTCCTCTTTTTTTTCACGTTTCGTATTTCGAAAAAAAGTTGCGGGAGATAATCAGAAATTGTTTAGAACTCCTTAAGAAACAAATCCACAACCACTATTTTTTTTTTCACCATCCCCCCCCCCCCTGCAGTACCATAAATATGAGGCAAAATTTTCTCCAAATTTACAATTTTACAATGTTACGTGTTTTTTGTTTTTGTTTGCATAAATTATTATTAATGGATTACTGACATGTCCCTTTGTCATTTATGAAATAATTTCAAATCGTTTAAAAAATATTTTATGTAACTGACTCATTTTTATATTTTTTGCAGAAATTATTGGAATATTGGCTTTTTTGTCATTTATTAACTAATTTGCAACTGTAAACAAAAAATATACAATGTTACGGACAAATTTTTACTTTTTTTGCTGAAATTATTATTTAATTAATGGATTTTTTTGTTATTTATTAACTAATTTGCAATTGTTTAAAGAAATACCATTTGGTTAAACAAAAATATAGAATGTCACGGACACATTTTTGTATTTGTTGCAGAAATTATTATTATATGAAACACTGGATTTCACAGTTTTTTTAATATAATAATTAATAATGTATGTATTTGCTCGGCCCGTCCGGCTCGGCCTTTCTTCCTTTGGTTCATCAGAAATGTTTTCTGTTCTTCTGATACATTAGCATCCTGTAGTACTTCATGTGGTGCAATATCAAAACGCCCATCCAGCTTTTCCAGAAGAGCATCTTCTTTCTTAGTTTGTGCCGATGTTTTCTGACCCGCTCTCTTTTGTATTGTTCTGTATTGGGAATATAAATCTTCTAGCTTTTCCACGCAACGTTGCTGATCTCGCGTAGGAAGGCTTGCTTTTGCCCAAAAAGCTTTCTTTCGTCGACCGCAAGATGAGCACCTGCTCTTAAACTTAGTTTTACACATCTCATATTGTAAAACAACACCCTCATTACTTGCATATTGCTTGGAAGCTTATTCCCGACAATTTGGTGATCATAATGATTAATCAAATATATGGTTTTTCGCAATTCTTTAGAACCTAAGATTCTCAATGATGCAATGTGCAAAGACAGAAGTCGAAACAGCTAACAACGAAATCAAAATACCGTAAGCAATACAAGCTAAGCAATATAAGACTAGGGCTGTTCGAGTTATCAAAAAATTCAAGTCTCGAATTTCAAGTCGAGTACAGCTAGTAGTTATTTGAGTTGTCTCGTATTTATTCGAGCCTCGATATCAAAGTCCAGAGCTTTTTTTATATGGAATGTTCGTAAAATGAATAGAAAAATATGTACGTAACTTTGTATATCATTGTTTAACCAAATAGTATGTTTAAACAAGTGCAAATTAGTTAATAAATAATAAAAATATACAAATAATCGAATAGTAATTTCTGCAAGAAAATAGAAAAAATATGTCAGAAACATTGTATATTTTTGTTGAACAAATAGTATTTGTTTAAACAATGCAAATTAGTTAATAAATGACAAAAAATGTCAATGATCTAATAATAATTTCTGCAAAAAATATAAAAATGTGTTCCTGACATTGTATATTTTTGTTTAAACAATTTGTAATTGGTTAAACAAATTGAAGTTAGTTCATTAATGACAAAAGAACATGTCAGTAATCCAATAATAAAACTATATGAAAAAGAAAAAATAAAAGACACGTAACATTGTAAAATTGTAAATTTGGAGAAAATGTTGCCTCATATTTATGGTATTGCATGGGAGGGCGGGGTGGTGAAAAAAAAATACTGGTTGTGGATTTGTTCCTTGGGGACTTCTGAACAATTTCTGGTAATCTCCCGCACCTTTTTTTCTAAATCCGAAATAAGAAAAAAAAAAAAGGGAAAAAAATATGCATTTTTGCAATGTATTTTAAATGGGAAATTTGAGATGCTCGGTGGCACGTGTTAACGTTAACCGATTTTTCTCAAATTTGGGGAGAATTTTTTTTCCGGAAAATGAACAGATTGCGGGGCATCGTTGGCCTCCAGCAAAAAGTCCGTTTTTTGGACCACCCTATTGTACACATACAATATAAAGATAAAAACATGAAACAAAAATCTAAAAATATCCCTTATTTCTATTAAACATCTCAAAATCTCCAGCCGACCGACGTTACCACTCGAAACAAATACACGTAATTTTTTATTACTTTCGGGTAGCGCTTCCGAACGCGAATGGGTAGTAAAGTAGAGAAGAGAGGACGGGACAGGACGGGACAGGGTACAGTCGGCGGAGAATTGACGCGGAGCACGTGCTCGACGTCGGGCACGGTGTCGTATACTGTTACTGTACACGTGCGCGTTGCCTAGGCGACGGGTCGATGTTTCGGTCGTAAAGTTTTATGGTCCCGACTCCCGGTGCAGAGGCACAGGCCGACCGACGCTACCGCCGCGCGCCGGGACGCTTTCCATGCGACGCCGGCGAACGCTTTGATTCAACGACCGACGCCGCGCGGCGGCAAGAGCCTCGCAGACGCCGCCGACGAGTCTACGGCGGAGTCGTAAAAAACAGTGGCGTCCGTGCACGAACCTGAGGTTAAAATCGGGGAAGTGGAGATGGGTAGTAGCTATATTAAAAATATGTCTAGTTTAGGTTTACTAGAAACGTTACCGGCAAAAAAATAACGAAGATACTTTTCGAAAAATGTACCATTTCTTTTTTAATTGAATTAAGCATGAATGGAACAAGGTAAACTAGCCGAAAGTAGTTTATCCTAGGTACATAACAAGTAGGCTTATCATAGTTTTGAAATGTCAAACCGAGACAAGAATTACTTTTGGAAATAAAATATTTAAAAAAAAAAACGTGAAAACACAAGTAAAGCCTCCACAGAGTCCACGTCCACATGCTCGCTGTGGTGGCCTTTTTAGTTGTCTTTGATTTTTCTTTTCATCTTCTTGTTGCTTCCCAGGTGTTTTATCAATTATTATCAACAATAGGGATGTTAATAGTAACCAAAACATACGTAATTTCAACAGAATAAAAATTACTGTGTCAAAATAAGACCTGATGACACTTATTTTGTCACTTATTATTTCAATTTTGTTTTCATAGATGCCAAACCAGAAGTCTACATTGCACAAACGTGAGACGTCATGAAGACGTGCCACGTTCGTAATCTACAAAAAATAGTGCGAATTACGGTTACTTTTTGTGACAAAAGGAAAAGTTTAATTACTTATTGACGCTCTCGTATTTTTCGCTAAAGGGTAGATTTCTTTTCTCAATTATAATATAATATGCTTGGTATCCCGAGATTATTTTATAACATCTACAATAAATCAATAAACAATAAGTTGAGCTGCTACTTTTTAAGTATAAATTTAAGTATACATATTAACAATAACAGCTAAAAAACCAACAGTTGAATGGATCAGATACATTGGGTAATTAATTCTAAAAAGTACAGCCCTCTATCTATTTTAGTTTGTTCAGGAGGATTTTTGAAACTTAGATTTTACGTTGTTTATCGGTGGTTGAATGTTATTATTTCGCTTCGTGTGCGATTACGAGCAAAGTAGTTGGGATACAAATTATTATTATACACGTTTATGGATCAGATACATTGGGTAATTAATTCTAAAAAGTACAGCCCTCTATCTATTTTAGTTTGTTCAGGAGGATTTTTGAAACTTAGATTTTACGTTGTTTATCGGTGGTTGAATGTTATTATTTCGCTTCATGTGCGATTACGAGCAAAGTAGTTGGGATACAAATTATTATTATACACGTTTATGGATCAGATACATTGGGTAATTAATTCTAAAAAGTACAGCCCTCTATCTATTTTAGTTTGTTCAGGAGGATTTTTGAAACTTAGATTTTACGTTGTTTATCGGTGGTTGAATGTTATTATTTCGCTTCGTGTGCGATTACGAGCAAAGTAGTTGGGATACAAATTATTATTATACACGTTTATGGATCAGATACATTGGGTAATTAATTCTAAAAAGTACAGCCCTCTATCTATTTTAGTTTGTTCAGGAGGATTTTTGAAACTTAGATTTTACGTTGTTTATCGGTGGTTGAATGTTATTATTTCGCTTCGTGTGCGATTACGAGCAAAGTAGTTGGGATACAAATTATTATTATACACGTTTATGGATCAGATACATTGGGTAATTAATTCTAAAAAGTACAGCCCTCTATCTATTTTAGTTTGTTCAGGAGGATTTTTGAAACTTAGATTTTACGTTGTTTATCGGTGGTTGAATGTTATTATTTCGCTTCGTGTGCGATTACGAGCAAAGTAGTTGGGATACAAATTATTATTATACACGTTTATGGATCAGATACATTGGGTAATTAATTCTAAAAAGTACAGCCCTCTATCTATTTTAGTTTGTTCAGGAGGATTTTTGAAACTTAGATTTTACGTTGTTTATCGGTGGTTGAATGTTATTATTTCGCTTCATGTGCGATTACGAGCAAAGTAGTTGGGATACAAATTATTATTATACACGTTTATGGATCAGATACATTGGGTAATTAATTCTAAAAAGTACAGCCCTCTATCTATTTTAGTTTGTTCAGGAGGATTTTTGTAAAACCCTTATACAACCAGCTAAGCTGATCAATGTAACTTTCCCTATTCGATTTATAATTTATTGATATTTTCCAACAGTCCAATTAATTGTTCCACAAAAAAATAGCTAAATTGAAAAACACTTTTCGGTTTTGTGTCTATACCAGAATATCTTGGATATACGTGTTGTATCATAATATCCACATATGTGAGCCCGCACGAGAGAATCGCCCTAACTGCCATCTCTCGTTTCGATAATATTGGCTCCTGTGTTTGAAGGCACATAACTCTAAACCTATTGAACAGAAAAAATTTAAATAATATGTCTCATACTCCTGAATCATTTTTACATAAGTTGTATGACTCAACATAATTTGCCTCTCGGTGTAAACATGAGCGCGAGATAAGTGAAACAACCAGGGTTATGTTTTAAAACATTTCTTTTAAAACAAATATGGTGTTTTAAATCATTTTGCATTAAACATATTTAAAACAGTTTGTATTAAATGTATAAAACACGTTGTTTTAAAACATTCTTTTAAATATGTTTTAAAGCAAATATTTTGTTTTAAACATGTTTTAAAACAAGAAGAATAGTAGCTGTAACACACAAACCGGTTTACATGTTTACACAAACATGTTTACAACAAAATATATATTTTAAAACATGTTTAAAACAGTGATTTAAAAGTTTAAAACAAGAAGTTCTATACATTTAAAACAAACTGTTTTAAACATGTTTAAAATAAAATGATTTAAAACAAAATATTTGTTTTAAAACATGTTTTAAAGCAAATGTTTTAAAACATAACAACCCTGGACTCATTCTCAACAAGTGTGAAGTCAAAACAAGAAAAAGTCATTTACACAACAGATTTAACTCAACAGATTAAAATGTGTACAAATAAAAGAATTGCGTGTTTTAAAACATGTTGAAAATTATTTTTATTTCTTATTTAACATGTTTTTTAGGTGATTTATTTTTGACATTATTTATAACATGTTTTTCAATGTTTAAAACACATTTTATAAAAAACATGTTTTAAAACTGTAAAATTCTGGACCTTTTTTTTTTTTTTCATTTCTCTCACCCTCATGTTCGCACCGATAGGCAGATTTTATTACGAAAAGGACAATAAAGACTAACGACAAACTGAATCTCTAAATCAAAGTAGAAAAAAAACATACATGTAACAAATATAATTTCCATTACGATAAAAATTTTACTTATTTGAGTTGCATAATTCTATAACCGGTTCCATAGAACATAATGCGAGTTACATCATGACATAAAGCAGAATTTTATTCCTTTTAGTGAAACACAATGCGAAGATGCAGGATTATGGTTCCTCAACAGCAGGATTATGAAAGCAAACCGTAAATTGCTTTTCTTTTGTTTCTGATTTTCAATAAACATTGTTGCCCTTTGTTGGTTCTCTTACAAACTTTGGGTATGAATTGTCGTAAACAAACTCTTCAAGGTATCATCTGAAGAGAATTTCGTAACTGGTTTTGACATTGGCAAATTAGAAAAGAACCTGCAGAAAAGCGCTTGATAGTACACAGAGAGAAATTTTTGTTTGATTTAAATAAATATGCATTGACTCAAAGAAATTTGTTGTTTCAATAGAGGCAAAGAAATATTTATTTGCGGATAAAAACGCATTTATTTGAAATATTTGTTTGGTAGAAAGAACATTGATTTGCGTCAAACAACTTATGTTTCCAGTTAAAAAGTTTGCAATTTGTGTATTATAAGAAATGAGATTTATTTACTTCAAATAATTATAATTGTGTTGAGTGAAAGAATTACATTTTTTTAAATTAACATCGTGTTAAAATGCTTAAAATTATTAATTTGTTGAAGGAATTAATAGACAAGAATTTTTCGGAAGACTCGCCATGTGTCACCTCCTTTTTGGGATGTCGCACATCCTCGACCAGTGCTTGGTCTTCCCAACCCAACATATAGTCAAGGTTAAATTAGTAAAGTGTACTCTGATTTGTAATCGCAACTTGAACCTGCAGGCACTGTACTCTATAAGTTCTATACTGTCGATCACGCGGCTTTATACTCTCGATATGTACGAAGTGCGAGGAGAGAGTTTACAGCGCCATCTAACAATACAGTTGGATGACATTAAAAATATATTTATTTGAATCAAAATATGATTTCTTTGGTGGAAGTAAACCTATTTTAAAGCCAAAACAAAAATATTGCTTTGAAGGAAATAAATATCTTCTTGTGTACAAATATATTTATTTTAATCAAAATATGATTTCTTTGGCGGAAGTAAACCTATTTTTAAGCCAAAGACAAAATATTACTTTAAGCGAAATAAATCTCTCCTTATATACAAATTTATATGTTAGAATCAAAATTATATTTCATTGGTGTAAAGAAACGTTTTTTAAAAATCAAAACTAAAATATTACTTTAAAGGAAAGTAATTTTTGTTTGTATCCATATATATTTATTCCACTTAAATAAATATTTCAAATAAATTAATCTCTGCAAGCAAATAAACTAGAGTATTCAATGAAGTAAATATTGTTGGCGTCAAAGAAATATGTTTTGACCCAAAAGAATAAAATCAAACAAATACATTTCTTTGAAACAAGAAATCTTTTCTCTCTGTGTAGTATTTCTTGCTGCTGGTTTGCCGTTTAAAGGTATACGATGTTTGCCGTTTTCTTTTAAATATAAAACGAATAGCAATAACGAGTTATCGTGTTTTACGTAGAAATAACATGATAGACTAGAGTAAATACCTGGCGAAAATTGGATAACATTTGCATTCAAACAAAAGAAAAAAGTTGATAAGAAATTGCGCTAACACATCTGGTCCAATACACGGCAACATACCTGAACGGTGTTTTATGTGTTGGAACAGACCTGTAGTGAATGTTTGTATGTAGATACTGCGTTTTACTTTTTGAGAGGCAAATGTGTGTACGAGAAACGAAATAAAACTATAACCATTTTTGAGACTTTTTAAAGGGCGAAAGGAATTAGATCTCGCCTGCCATATTTGATATCGGATTCCTATTCAGTACAAAGAGAAATCTATCGAAAAACCTAGTCCAATTTCCATCCCAATATTATCATAATTTTCAAAGCTAAATATCTCTTCACATGCACTCTTGACTTCTTAAAAATATAAGCTAACAAGTTATTGAATACAAAAGAAACATGACCATATTCACAATGGACATGTCTTGTTTTTGCATGTATTTATTGTTGTTAGAAGCTTACTGAAGAAACTTGAACAAATTTATTTAGAATACGCTATACAGGGTCCTGCAACTAAGCTCCCGTCTTCTGTAGCTCACTTACTCATTAAGCTAAGAGTTTGACATTTTGCAGGCTTACCCTGTACTTCAAGGTACAATTCAAGAAATTATTTTTTATTATACAGCGTGTACCAAAAATGTGCAACGCCATGGTAATATATTTTTTTAAATTGCATTCTATACATTTTTCTCCACATTTAGAAGCCTTTTATGGTTGCCTACATATCACCAAAATTTTATTGAAATCGGTTGAGGGACCGCAGCGGAAAAAAATAAAAACCAAAAAAAATTGATTTTGCATCGTAGGCTTTAAAAATCAATAAAAACCACAAAATGCACCTCGTTAATAAAATTTTGCGACGTGCTTATTAAGTTAGAAGTAATAGTCTCGTTAACCAAGTGACATTGATCCAAATTATACAGGGTGACCAAAATCGAGTGTCAAACTTGTCAAACTTCAAAGCGCGCTATTGTTCTTATTTTAAATTGGAACCCATAATTTTTTTTAGTGAAACGATGCGGAATTAAAGAATAAATATTGTTTCTGAATACAACCCCATCACAATTCCCAATATTTTAAAAGTTATTCGCCAAAAACTCATTATTCAAGGTTTCCAACGGCAATTTTAGGTAATAAATACCGTACGTGGCGTTGAAAAACAATTTATTACATAAAATATAACGCAGAGAGGTATTTTAGATTTTACTGTACTTAATTAAGTAGTTATTCAATTGCTATATTTACTGCAAAATTTACCTCTAGCCACATTTCCGTCCTTACCGCTATAGGTAAATTATGCAGTAAATTTAGCATTTGAATAACTACTTAATTAAGTACACTCAAATCTAAAATACGTCTATTATTTTTTATGAAATAAATTGTTTTTCAAAGCCACGTACGATATTTATTATCTAAAATTGCCGTTGGAAACGTTGAAAAATGAGTTTTTGGCGAATAAGTTTTAAAATATTGGGAATTGTTATGGGGTTGTATTTAGAAACAATATTTATTTTTTAATTCTGCACATTTCACATAAAAAAATTTATGGGTTCCAATTTAAAATAAGAACAATAACACGCTTTGAAGTTTGACAGGTTTGACACTCGATTTTGGTCATCCTGTATAATTTGGATCAATGTCACTTGGTTAACGAGACTATTACATCTAACTTAATAAGCACGTCGCAAAATTTTATTAACGAGGTGCATTTTGTGGTTCTTATTGATTTTTAAAGCCTACGATGCAAAATCAATTTTTTTTTGTTTTTATTTTTTTCCGCTGCGGTCACTCAACCGATTTCAATAAAATTTTGGTGATATGTAGGCAACCATAAAAGGCTTCCAAATGTGTAGAAAAATGTATAGCATGCAATTTAAAAAAATATATTACCATGGCGTTGCACATTTTTGGAACACCCTGTATAATAGAAAATATTTTCTTGAATTGTACCTTGAAGTACAGGGTAAGCTTGCAAAATGTCAAACTCTTAGCTTAATGAGTAAGTGAGCTACAGAAGACGAGAGCTTAGTTGCAGGACCCTGTAGATTACCAGAAATTACAACAACAATGTTTTTGCCGCATTTTTGTTTTCAAAAAACCTGATGTGATGATGGTAAACTATTGAGCTCAGATTTGTATTTGCCATGTTCCTCGAACTTATCATTATTTTGATATTGACTTGACTTTTAGTTGATATAATGAAAAAGTGTCCACTAAATTTTGTTAACGCAATTTTCTAATGAGTAAAATGACAGCAACATCTCGTATCAAACGCATGATATTGTCAAATATTGTTTCAAAGATGTGTCCTCCACATTAAATTACATCATATTATTACAGAATACGAACAAATTTCGCATTCTCATCGCAGTGCGGTCGACCCGAGACACACATACTTTACAGCGATTCCGTGAGAGGGGGGTTATTATCACGTTGCGGGAAAGCACTTGGGATTCGCGCAGCCAGACGGGCAACGATCTCATAACTTCGGGGGTACAAACTTCGGGAAAATCATTTCCCGCCGAGTTACAACGCGACCCTACAGTCAAACCTCTCGAAATTACATCAGAATATTGACAACTCTGACTCGTACGTACGCGAAAATCGGAAATAGCGCCGACACGAACGCGTGCGTCAAAAGAATAACGAATTTTGTTCTACTGAGGCATCGGTTGATTTTCCTTTTCCGGTAGAAATTGGGTCACGTGTCCTGGGAAATACGGTTTCGTGGGACGGAACCCTCCGGAGAAGAAAAACGAATTATTCGTAGGCGTTATTTATTTATTTATTTCCATCTTTTCTTGTATGCCGGATTTTCTTCTGTCAAAGACGTTGTATTCTTTGGGACTCTGGAAAGTAAATTTTTGCGATAAATGGTTCTTTGATTAAGCAAATATTGTTTGTTGAAGGAATTAATGAGGACCTATTATTGACTAGCATTTTTTTTGAGGGTACAGTAGAGCAAAATCTCCACGTGTCACCGCGTTTTGAGATGTCGCACATCCTCGACCAGTGCACTATGGCTACAAGTACCGAATTGTAGGCCAAAATTCAAAATGTCAAGTTTTGAATTCAGCTAAATTCTATATCCTATACACGCGTGGAATTAATTCTTGATTACAGCGCATTCAGTCATAGTAATAAACTAAAATGGCGCATAGTGCGCTACTACTACTATTCATTATTTTAAACGCGTTTAGCAAAAATCGAATACTGCGTATATTGTTTGTTTATTTAAGGTCTAAATAACGGAAAGTGACATCTTGGACTATCGTAACTATCCCGGATTCATATCAGAAAATTTACTGAAAATATTTAAAAGAAGATATAGAAATAAACTGCGTGAGGCGAAAAGATCGGCTTTTGATGTTTACGTTGAGTCGGGTGCCAACAAATCGTCATCATTATGGAAAATAATAAAGCATAACACTAACCGAAAGAAAACTAGTTTGGATAATGTACCCTCGGCTGAAGATTTTAACGACTTTTTTTATAAATATACCCCATGATATTGTTAAAAAACTAAGCAAACCTGATATGAATCCACTGCAATACATAAATATAACATCTGACACCTTTAATTTTAACCATGCTTCATTTAATGACATGAGGGACACAATAAACTCATTGAAGAACTCAGCAAGTGCGGACTGCTATGGTATCAGTTTAAGAATAATCAAAACATTAAGAAATATCATTATATATCCACTTGCACACCTTTTCAATGACTGCATTTAACAAGGTTGTTTCCCGAAATGTTTAAAAATTGCGACAGTGATACCGATACATAAGAAAAATGACACCGGCAACTGTAACAACTACAGACCCATATCATTAACACCGATCGTATCAAAAATATTCGAAAAAATACTAAGAAAACAAATATACTACATATTTGAAGGGAACAACTTGTTTAGTGAATCTCAGTTTGGATTTAGGAACGGCAAATCTACCAGTCTAGCTATCAATGCTCTTATAAATAAAGTCTTAAGGGGAGTTTCTACTTTGGTGGGTCGATAAAATAGTCAATTTTTAGAATCGTTTAATAAGGGAACTGTTAAAGAAAGAATAATGAAACTTCGCATCCAAATAAATATACCTCTATTAAACCAAAATAAAAAAAAAATCAGCTATTTCTAAAACATATATAGGGTGGAGCGAGCCGACAGACGCTCCATGTCGTCAGATGTGTAGGGACGACGGCGGAAGTCTCAGCTCATTCCAAAATTATCTAAAACAAGAAAATTGACCAGTTTTATAATCTGTAGATGTTCAAGCAAAAAGTAGACTATAATTATAATAAAGGAATTGTTTTTCGGCAAGTTATGCTTATTCAAAGAGAAAAAATATATTTTCCATAAAGCTTGGTGTAGATTTTTCTTTATAAAAAAAGAAGTTTTCAATATTTTTGCGTTATTCTAGTCTATTCGATGGAGACAACGTTTCTGAACATTTTAAGCCCACTATCGTGGCAATTGCTTAATATAGACGTCGTATAGCATTTCCGCCAAGTTGAAAAACATGGTTCCTAGAAAAACGCGATTAAAGTTTTATTGTACTTACATCTAGTCTGCTATCCCAGGACCATACAATATTCCCTCTTCCTCCTCGAACATATCATTCTTCTTCATTTGCTCTTCTCGACGAGCCGAACGAACCTCCTTTGAAGCTCCCGTAGTAATATTGTCCGCAAATGCCAGGCGCCTATCGTCTCGATTACTGGCCATCATTTTTGCGTGCATCCCAATCTTAATTCCCATGGCTTCCATTATTTGAAGCACGGAATTAAAGCCCTCGTTAAAGATGCATGCTGCTAGGAATGCCGCAATCTGAATAGTTTTTGCAGAACAAAATATGTGCTTCGGAGCAAAATGCCAAATCACAGCATTGAAGCTTTCATTATTGTTTTGTGTGTGACCACCCAAACATCGTTCCAGCAGATCGTTAGAAGATAAGTTCTCATAAATAGGCCGAAGTACTTCCTGGACTTGCGACGTAAATGCATGGTCATGTCTATAATCAGATAGTGTATTATTTGATTGCGCCTTTCTCCATGTACACCAGGAATCAGGACCGGGCGGACAGTTATCATGTTGTGGATTTTCATTAGTCGAGCACTTATGATAAAAAGTTGCCCATATAGCATTTCTCATAGCGTCGACAGAATTGCTATTTCGGACTATTGCCAAGCCGTAATATATTGTTAGGTCCTTTATTACGCCATCCGTTAATTTGCCAGGGCCTTTACCACCGAGTCCCTTATGTTTTTTCTTGGCTGCTCTCAATCGGGAACCCATGCGTTTCTGTACATGACCAACGCACTCTTTCTTTTTAACTTCAAGCTGATCTCCATATGGCTTGCTATCGAAGAGTGCTTTAAACGTTTTTGTGTCCCCATCACCGATATAATTTACATATTTTGCATCGTGAAGCTCCTCAGATCTCGCAAACATTTCGACGACACCGTCCACTTCCATTTTGCCAGCGCTCCCAGAATGATTACATGCACAATTTTCTTCGTGACCTTCGTACCACTGTTGAAACTCGTAGTCTTCTTTATTTTTCCAGTAGTTACACGCCTGACAGTAACTGGACTTGACTATCAAGTCGATCAATTTATTGGAATACTTTCCTATGAGCGTTACTACTCCAAACAACGATGAATGACCTCTCTTGCTCCATGTTCCATCGCCCGAGATACTGAGATGTGACGGCTCATTACCCGCTTCAGCATTTTTTTGTTTTTCTTCTAATGCAGCCTTTCGTATCACAGTATCAAACACGGCTTTGGTGGCAATCCAGATGTTTTCCAAAACTCCATAATATAAATTAATTGATAGTCCATTACCTAAGTCCATTAATCCACAAAAAATATTAATGCCTTGCAATCCAACTCCAAGAACACGCATAGCAAAAACGATTCGTCGATTAATTTCAAACGATTTATTGTTTATTTTTGGACATGAATCGATTTCATTTTGGCCACAATTACAAATAACAACCAACTTGAATCCTAATCCCTGCTCTCCTTTTATTTGGTAATCCACCTCACTCTCACATTCTTTACATTTCAATAAAGTTTTAAGTATATTAAACACAAACAGAAAATTTATAATTCGATATCCGTGCATAATATCGACAGTGACTTCGAGGTCGCTTTTATTTTTTAGTTTTGCAGATGAAGTACTTGCAAACGACATCTCTTCATCTTTTGTGTACCGATTTCCGTAAAATTGTCTTTTTTTTGATTTATGTCCAGGGCGTACTTTACCCGTTTTGGTTCCTTTCAAACTAACAAACATTATGCTAAACTCATTAATGACAATTGTCAAGAACTAAACAAGCGTCTTTCACCGTAAATGTTTCGAGCGTACTAAATGCAACAGTAAGAACGAATGAGTGCGACCCCTATAGTAGATGTATCGTGTCCGTTCCCACGCTGCCAAATTCTTGGTATTGCTGGCGCTCGACGCGTTGTAACTATGTAGATATTGAGAATTTCGACTTGAATTTTTTTCCACATATTTTCAAGGTTTCAATGTTATAAAAAATGCAAAAAAAGAAAAATTGATTTTTTCGACCCAATAAAGTAGAAACTCCCCTTAAACAACTTTGAGCGCGGATACCATTCAGTTGCCACGTTTTATGACCTCTCGAAAGCTTTCGATTGTGTCACACATCATATTCTATTAGAAAAACTTAAGAAATATAACTTTTCGAAATCAAGCATTGAGTTAATGGAGTCATATCTGAGTAATCGTTACCAACACGTAAAAGTGAACAATTCAATTTCATCGAACAGACTTTGCAGTTACGGGGTACCCCAAAGATCGGTTTTGGGCCCCATTCTCTTTTTAATTTATATCAACGACATTAATTGTGCTGCTGAAGCAACTGATCTTATTCTATTTGCGGATCACACAACGGTAATTGAGGGAGGTGATGATTATGAACAGCTTCTTAACACAGTTGGTCTATGTGACAGAGATATTAAAGAATGGTTTTCTTCAAATGCGCTTTGCATCAATCAGGATATGTGCTTATCGGTATTGTTTACATTGCGACATGAAGCGCGTTCCAGTACGGACGACAATGAGAGTGTAAAATTCTTGGGTATTATTCTTGACTCCAAATTAAAGTGGGAAAGTCATGTCGGACATGTTTCAGGAAAACTTGCGAGGGTGATTCATTATTTGAGAATCTTGAGAGAATCAATCTCTATAAAATGTCTTACGGTTGCATACTTTGCCTTTTTTCACTCCTTGATGACATATGCAATATTTAACTGGGGCCATTCAGGCCACAGCAATAAATTGTTTTCTCTACAACGCCGATGCATAAGAGTAGTACTCGGAGTCGGTTGTAGGGAAGATTGCCGTGAACACTTCCGAAATCTCAATGTTCTGACACTTCCATCCGCCTACATATTGGAATGTTTAATGTACGCTAAGGTCAATGCCAGTACGTTTATGACATCGAATGCAATTCACTCGTACAACACTCGTGAGAATCAGCAGTATCGCCGACCTTTTCTGAGATTGCAGAAGTCGCGCAACGCATCAAATTACTGGGCTCTACAATTTTTTAATGTTCTGCCGCCAGCAATTAAGTGTTACTCAAATAACAGATTTAAGACAGTAATGAAACAATTCTTGGTTGAAAATGTATATTCAATTACGATGAATACTTTAACTGTAATTTCGTAGAAATATGTAGTGCATAGTGTTTTTCTTTTTTGTTCTGACTTGTGTAAACAATTTTCTTTGTAATAACACCAATAAAGATTATTATTATCCTACTGAAGATAGCTATTTCATATTACGTAAATTTGAATGAAGAAAATTTTAAGTCACCACAATTATAGAAGACACAGAAGAGCGAATTAACCTAAAATTTCGTCCGACATTCAAAAAAATGTTTGCACTAGTTTGCACTTATTGTAGGATATATTTATGATTCCAGTCTTTATCTACAAATACCACTTATATTTTGCTGCTAATAGCTGCGTATTCGCCGTAATTTATTTTTCTTTGGTAGCTTGCATGGGTAGCTTGTTTTGCGAGAAATCAGTACCTATACTTGCGTTAAACGCAATACTTGCGCCATGTATCAAATAAGTTTTAGGCTTCTAGTTATTTCTATGAAGTAACAAGCAACGTATCAAATTAATCTCTCTATAATCGTCTCTCTATACCACTTCGGTCTAAAAGTGACAAATTATTGACAAAATTTTAAAAATAACTTAGAAGGTATATTAATAGAGCCTTAGACACTTCGGACGCAATAATATCGAGCATTAGTTTAAAAACTCGCATAAGGCGCCAACAAAAATTAAAGATTCTGCTTGCGAAAGAAGTTTCTTTTGCAATGACTACACAGAAGCGATACTGCGAGAATCAAGATTCAGACAGTGAAGATGAAGATTATACTAACGAGTATAATTTATATATATTTTTAAATAATATTTAGTTTCGAGATTACAATAACTTTTGAATTATAGCATTAAAATATTTGAGATTATGAAAAAGATAATTAAACACACAGAGAAACAGAAACGCATAAAAATACACACTGAATAAATTAATAAATTATTTCTTTCTTGAAGCTTTAAAAGTAAAACTATATTATTATCCAAAAGTTACTAAATATATGCACATGATAAAAATATTTTGAATTTACTCACAATAAACTTGCAAAAGATACTGTCGGCTTTTTCGGAAGAGGTTACGGAGTGAATAGGCTTGTTGTGACCTTCGTACTCTTTCCTTGAAGTAATTGCATGAAAAAATTCGGCACATGCAGTTGGAGGTTCTGTTTTAAATTATTCATTCTAAAAGACAGAGACATTAAAATTAAGTTAAATAATTACATTTGAATGGTGTGAATCAGCACAACATACGCTTTGCACAAATCGACAACTTTGAACTGATACCATTCTTAACCGGTGTAGCGAACATTTTTTAAATTTACGCTGCTTATACCTGAGTGATCAAAGAGTTGTTATATACGGTCAATCCTGTTTATTTTGAAAAATATATTGTATCTGATAATAAAGTTCTGGCAAAATTTCTCCAAATTTTGACGTGGTGAAAGAGCATAATAGCATTTTTATAACTACGACGAACACATAAATAAGCAGCACCTAACACCGCATGTAGGAATTTGTTTTTTGCTGTTGCACAGAGTTGTTTTACTTGGACCTTTGAAAACTAAATATATTATGTATTTGTTCCATACTATATCTAGATATTCTAGATCATACATTTCGTCGCTGGTGTTCCTTTTTTCCTCACATCAGTCGATCTTTTAATGCCCAGGTTTGGTCCAGGCGCAAGACGTATAAACACGAGAAAATGTAAATAAATTTCTTTGGCAGTGTAAACATTTGAAGCGAGGCTCGGCTAGATCAAAGAAGCGACGTGTACAGATGCGTTGTCGGGACGGTGAAATTGACGGAAAGCAGCAGGAGATGGTAGAATGTACCTCCTGGGTGTAAAAAGTTCACAACTTCGTTTGAGGCACCCCTAAATGTGTTTAGATAACGATTTAATAAAGTTTACTCGTGAGCGGAGATAAAAATTTAACACTGATGTATATGTCTTGAGTCTTCAGGAAACGGATATTTAGTTTGAGACTGGAGTTTATAAGAAAGAGTATTTCGAAGGTTTTTTTTAAGTGTTTTTGTTTTTTTACACCAGATTCTTAAAATTTTACAAACGAACAAGATTGGGGTTAACAACTCGATGCTGTTGTTATTTAATTTCGTTGTTTTGTGTACATTTTTTCTCAATTGCAGAAGAATATAATAGTGAAATGTGAAGAAACCCAGAAGAAAAGCCAGGCTATTTCTTAAAAGTTTATAAATATTCACCGTTTGTTGATTTCTAGTAGTGACCATTTCAAAAATTAGCATTGCAAAAATAAGTTTGTATGATTCTTGAGCTAGTGGGGAATCTATAAATATCTATAAATAAAAAGTGTTTAAAATTGTTTATTTACGACTCACATATAATAAGTTCATTCTATACGTATCTATGACTATATAATCCCCATCATTATACGCGCCAATGATTATAATGACACTAGCGTTGTATAATAATGACAGTTCGTTCAAATAATGACCTCATTATTTGAACGAACTGTCATCATTATACAACGCTAGTGTCAAAGTCTGCCAAAACCTACGTGGATGACAGTTATGTGACAGTTCGCCTCGACATCATTGACAAATACATTTAAAATACTTTATATAAAATGGAATTTATGAGTCGTAGATAAAACGTCGTATTAGACTCGCACATAACGGATATAAATCGCTCGCATGATTACACGCTCGCCTACCGCTCGCGTGTAAACTTCATGCTCGCGATTTATATACGTAATTATGTGCTCGTCAAATAATATACTATTATCTACGACTCACATATAAGAAGTTCATGGTATACGTATCTATGACTATGTAGTCCTCATCATGATACACGCCAATGATTATAATGACACTAGCGTTGTATAATAATGACAGTACGTTCAAATAATGACCTCATTATTTGAACGAACTGTCATCATTATACAACGCTAGTGTCACAGTCTGTCAAAACCTACGTGGAGGACATTATGTGACAGTTTGCCTCGCATTCATTGACAAATACATTTAAAATATTTTCCATAGACTGGAATTTATGAGTCGTAGAGAAAACGTCGTATTTGACTCGCACATAACGGATATAAATCGCACGCATGATTACACGCTCGCCTACGGCTCGCGTGTAAACTTCATGCTCGCGATTTATATCCTTATACAATAGATAGAGGGCTGTACTTTTTGAATTAATTACCCAATGTATCTGACCCATAAACGTGTATAATAATAATTTGTGTCCCAACTACTGTGCTCGTAATCGCACATGAAGCGAAATAATAGCATTAAACCACCAATAAACAACGTAAAATCTAAGTTTCAAAAATCCTCCTGAACAAACTAAAATAGATAGAGGGCTGTACATTTTAGAATTAATTACCCAATGTATCTGATCCATAAACGTGTATAATAATAATTTGTGTCCCAACTACTGTGCTCGTAATCGCACATGAAGCGAAATAATAGCATTAAACCACCAATAAACAACGTAAAATCTAAGTTTCAAAAATCCTCCTGCACAAACTAAAATAGATAGAGGGCTGTACTTTTTAGAATTAATTACCCAATGTATCTGACCCATAAACGTGTATAATAATAATTTGTGTCACAACTACTGTGCTCGTAATCGCACATGAAGCGAAATAATAGCATTAAACCACCAATAAACAAGGTAAAATCTAAGTTTCAAAAATCCTCCTGAACAAACTAAAATAGATAGAGGGCTGTACTTTTTAGAATTAATTACCCAATGTATCTGATCCATAAACGTGTATAATAATAATTTGTATCCCAACTACTTTGCTCGTAATCGCACATGAAGCGAAATAATAGCATTAAACCACCGATAAGCAACGTAAAATATAAGTTTCAAAAATCCTCCTGAACAAACTAAAATAGATAGAGGGCTGTACTTTTTAGAATTAATTACCCAATGTATCTGACCCATAAACGTGTATAATAATAATTTGTGTCCCAACTACTGTGCTCGTAATCGCACATGATGCGAAATAATAGCATTAAACCACCGATAAACAACGTAAAATCTAAGTTTCAAAAATCCTCCTGAACAAACTAAAATAGATAGAGGGCTGTACTTTTTAGAATTAATTACCCAATGTATCTGACCCATAAACGTGTATAATAATAATTTGTGTCCCAACTACTGTGCTCGTAATCGCACATGAAGCGAAATAATAGCATTAAACCACCAATAAACAACGTAAAATCTAAGTTTCAAAAATCCTCCTGAACAAACTAAAATAGATAGAGGGCTGTACTTTTTAGAATTAATTACCCAATGTATCTGATCCATAAACGTGTATAATAATAATTTGTATCCCAACTACTTTGCTCGTAATCGCACATGAAGCGAAATAATAGCATTAAACCACCGATAAGCAACGTAAAATCTAAGTTTCAAAAATCCTCCTGAACAAACTAAAATAGATAGAGGGCTGTACTTTTTAGAATTAATTACTTATTATAATTACTTATTATGTGCTCGTCAAATAAATATACTACATATTAAAAAGATCATATACATTTTGTATTAAAAACATAAATTGCTTATTCCAGTCATATGTACTCTAAAAGTTACCACGATAATCTCCTTGGCAATACGGCGTAGTACGCGAAAACATTTTTTTGTGGTCGTAGGAATGTATTTTTCTGTGCAGCATTAACAACGTTATGCAACGTTATATACCAATCTTAAAATAAATTCAAATCCGTTGCCGAAGAAATTCTCCAGGTATGAAACTAAAGTTTTTGCCTGCGTTTTGCAAACTTGAAACGTTTTTTCTCGAACATAATGTTATAAGTTATAATACTTATAATGTATTCAACTCTATATCTGGAAACGTACACGTATGATGTTTGGAAATATTTTATTTTGTCGATTTCTTATTGATATTCTGCAATTGATAAATTATTTTTCATGCGTTTATTTATTTTAAATAAAGAAAACGAAAATACATATCCAAACCAACGACAACGATGTGCGCAAACAGTGCCCTTTCAATACCCGCAATAATGTAGTTTTATTGAATGCTCTATAATATAAATCGTATGAGGATTATTTTGGCAGACCTTCACTACGACAAAAGAAAACTATTTCTGTCCAACCGCAAATTTCGGAGTTACTTTATTCCTTCATCAGGCGTTTAAACTACAAATGATTACACAAAACAATTAAAAGATGTAGCCAAAATCAGAATGTTCCTACTTACGTTTTATTTTATCGTAGTGAACGTCTGCCCAAATAATCGTCATACGAATGATATCAATTTACGTTCAAGTAGACTCCTCAACTATAAGATAAATTCACCAAATTTTGTCCGATTGATCTCGAATAAATTGCATATTAAAGAACAAGGTTCCAGCATTCCGAATCTGACAAAACCCCAAAATCGATAATTTAGGTGTAAGACCCATTTCTTCGGAGCCGGTCACAATTATATTTAGGAATTTTTGAGTAAAATTTACGGCACTAACTTGGACACAAATGGGAACAATATTTAATATTATAAATTTTTCAGAATATTTTATTTCAGTAAAAGTTTCTGTACGGTCTTAAGGGGTAATGCCACTCTAGAATTTTTGAAAAATCGATTTTTTTGCTTAATTGATGTCTTGAGATCTTGAGAAATAAGATACAATACGCGTACATGCAAAAAGTTTAGCCTGAGAGTTTACAGCCTAGAGACCTATACGCTCTTATCTTATTTGGAGGAATTACATCCATGCTCTGAAATATAACATAAAATATCGTAAAACACAAAGATTTTGTGGAAATATCCTCGGTACGTTCGTTGAACTGACGCTAACCGCACAATGTTATAGCTGTCTGATGTAACGTGTGTTGTTCTTGATTACTTGGTAAAAATATAGCAAAAATAATAAGAGACAGACATTCCCGGAGTATATCGTAATCGAAAGGAGTAGAAAGGAAGCAGCAGATTTTCAAATAGAACTAATATGACAAGCATTGTATCGTTTGGAACTAGAGTCGCCTCTGCCTGATCGTATCCATAGTCAACACCTCCAAAAAAGTAATGTCGGTTGAAGATTTTTACAACATTGAAGTGGATGACTTTTAATTATCATCTTTTGAACTTTGTTGCTGTGTTTTCTGCTATTTCACAAGTTGTAGTGTGTGAAGAAAATAGATCTGGGCGACACTGCTCAATACATTCTGACCGATGAAACGTCGCAGCACGAGAATTGTCCACCTGGTGATTTCATTTTCAAGTGACAAAGTTATTGTGCATATTGCAGCAAGTATAGCCATATGTGTCGTCAATGGTGCATTATCCAGCCTTATGAAGATTATGGAGGTATTATGTATGAGCATCGGACCAAACTGCAATAATTTCTGCGCTAAAGCTGACGCACGGCGCATCATGTTTTCAGAGCAATCGCTGACTGATGCCGCAAAACAGGCCCGCCTGTCGTCAAAATCAAACAGAAAAAAAAACAAGAGGAGGAAAATATTAATTTGAAAAGATAATTATATGGTCCAGGCATCACCGACTATAACAAAATATAACAATTCTATACGCCAAAGTTACACAATAGTTTAAACCGTGTTTCCTCAAAACCGCATTTTTCAAACTGGCCGGAAAGATAACTTTAACTGATCTCCGTCAATTCACTTGAAATTTTATATGCAGCTTCAGAACAATATTATCTAGAGAAGTACGTACGGTTTTTACGATAAGTTCACAACTTTTTTTGTTATAAACATTTTTTAACCTAATTTTGTACCTAAAAGTGATCATTTGTGTTCAAAAGTGCGCCATTTTGCTTTAAAGCGGAATTTTCTAATTTACGTGCTTCCCGAGATAATCTTATATAGAATCAATTCCTTTTTTGTTTTTATGGCTAAGTGAAAAACTGCGTGCAAAATCTTTCTGGCCGTGCAACCCTGTCCACCGGAAGTGGTTTCCTTTGATGTCTTCTAACGCTTAAATTTTTTATTTTTTTTTATTATTGTGAATATTCCTCAAAATAGGAACAATAGAGGGCTTTAAAGAGATTTAGTAATTCATTTATTATATTGTAAAAAATCTACCTACAAAACAGTGGCGTGCGGTGCTTTTGTTCATAAGGTGTGCAGTGAAAAATAAATACTTGTAAATGTTTATGAAAAGATAGAAGTTGCCTAAAAATGCATAAAAATAGTAAGCTTACAGTCAAAATCAAGTGCAAGAGGCACAAGGCATCAGATATCAGGCAACAGAATGATGCATCACTGTTTTTTAAGTTACAATTGTGCGTTGTTTCTTGTGATTGATTTGAGTTTTTCTAGTTTTTGGCTAATGATGATTTGTTGAACAAAACTTGTACATAAGTACCAATTCTTGCAAAATTGAAGGTGTTATTTAACTCCTATACTTTATTAAAGATATTTGCTTATATGCTATTGATAACTCAACTTTACGCATTTTAAAAACATTTATGACATTTGCATAAATATCCGTCTTAGATTATTAGTAACATTGATTTAAACCAGAAATAAAACTGACTGTAGTGTAGGTAAAACTGAAATAAATTTAATTTAATACGACAAAACTATCATCAATAGGCACAACATGCATCATGTTATCAGCATTATTGAGTTATTAAATAAAAAACATGGACACAAATAATTCAAATTCAAAATCAACAAACACTTCCAACGCAAGTTTCCAAACGCCAAACGTCAACTGTGCATCGGAGCTGCTGCACGCTGGAAATACGTTTGCCCAAAGGCGAATTTAAATTAACAAATATAAGCGAAATACATAAAAAATCTGAGTCTTTCTCCGGATTATTTATTGGAGTTTAAAGAATGCATAGGTAAAAGTCCGATCAAAATTAGTTGGGTAGTTTTTGAATTACACCATTAGCAATTGTTTGCCGTTTGTCGGTGCGCCCCTAGCCGCTGCACGCTGGAGCGACATGGTTGCGTGTATACCTCCTATATGCACTGTGTGCGTATCGGTTGGTAGTAAAATTCGGATAGCGGACAAATAAATTGGTGTGTTCTGTATTCAATCACTAGAATATACTTTAAATTTGTCGTCGGTAGAGAGTGAAGGCTCATACATTATTTACATACGTATAAAGCAGCTATGATTCTTGAATTCGCCGATTTTAACCCAAGTTAAAGCGGTACACAGTCTGGTGCTCCGCTTGTGGCTGCACGACATGGCTGTAGTCGCAAAGGCGGGTGTCGGTCGGGACGGGAGCGCTCGGCTCTAGCAAGTAGCAATGATATGGTGTGATTGGTCCGGACAAATGCAGTGGAGTTCTAACACCATGTGGTGTAAATTACTTTAAATTATTATTACGAAGAAATATTACTAAATATGTCGGTATATACATAAATACATATTATATCATTTTTTGGCAGGACTATTTTTAATATCCTTCCTTCTTTTTCCCCTAAATCTTAGGGTGTGCACTGCACGCTCTGCACGTATGGTCTATGGACCGCACGCCACTGCTACAAAAGCTGGCATTACCCCTTAAACCTAAAACGCAAATTTTGGGTGTTACCAAAACTATTAAAAACTCTTAAGAGGAAAGTACCTTTATGTATAAAGTTATACAAAATGTTTTTTGAAAAAAAGTATTTAGAAACATGAGAGGTCTTTAAATACGAAATTACAATCACCTTCTCCGTTACATATACCGTTTGTGGCCACAAAGATGAAAATGACATGTGAAAAGATGACGAGTAAAACCTTTATCGTCAAAGGTATAATCGTCAAAAATATAATTTAAAACGTATATCAAAACATTAGAAGGCATTAAATATAAAATTATAGTGACGTTCGACGTTTCATATATCACTGTTCATGCGACGACAAATGAGATTATAATTTCATATTTGATGCCCTCTAATATTTCTAAACACCTTTATCAGATAGCATTTTTGCTTAGTTTTTAAAACAAAGGGACTTTTTTTACATTAAGAGTTTTTCGTAGTTTTCGTAACACCCAGTACATGCAAGCAGTTAAGTTACGAAGAGTAGAATTTTCTGGAAAGTTAAGGTCTTTGATCGTGAATAACTCGTGACATAGGCGCTGTATCGATGGGGACTTTTTCCACGTTGGGTTTGATTTTTTTGCGAAGTGAAACGGCATTACTCGTCTAGTTTCACCGAGCTAGAACTGTTTTTGCGACTTTTCTAACAATATAATTTTATCGCGTACGCCAAAGTTTTACCAAAAATCTATTGTTTCAGGGATCGAGGAACCGTCTGTTCAAATCCAGTCGCCAGAATCCGCATCGTACATAACTGCTGGAGGGGAAGTCATCCTCAGGTGTCATCTCGAGGCATCAGGCGACATTCACGTTGAGTGGTTTAGGTAACTTTTATTTTCTTCGTAACGTTAAAAACATTCAATAACGAACGAAACTTTTTTTTGTTACTAAATATCTCTCCATACTTACGTCTTACATATGTGTTATAATAAAGCCATTGCTTTTTAGAAATGCTGAAAGACTGGTTAAATCCTCGAGGGTCGAAATGAAAAAGCGTCGTCTACATTTAAAATCCGTAGCGCCATCGGATAACGGCATCTACAAATGTACCGCCCAGAATGAAGCCGGAAGTAAACACAGTACGAGGAATTTTGCTTTAGCAGTAAGAGGTTCGTACTCCGACGTTAGAAAAATACATACCTACCTACCTTTTTTGTTTCTATAACCGAAAATAATTTTTAGGTAACCAAACAGCCCTAATTGAGAAAGTCCCGAGCAACCAACTCGTCAAAAAGGGTGGTACGGCTATCTTCGAATGTTCCTATACGGACGCTGACGTGATAGAGTGGTATTTCAAAGATGTCGGACCGTTAGAAACAAATAATAGGTAATATTATTTGTTCTATTAATGTTTACGTACATTTAAAATAATATTTAATGGTTTCGGTTTAAGAATTACGATATACAGCAACGGTACACTTCATATCAACGACGTGGAATCGTCGGACCAAGGTCTTTACAACTGTGTCGGCGTGAAAAGCGAATCTTCCGAAGTGCCTCAAAGCTATACAGCCGAATTACATCTTGCCTGTAAGTGGTTTCTATATTTTTATTTGTGTGTGTGTATTTCGTCTATAATTCAATAAAATATTACTTCTAGATATACATAAGTTTACACCGGCATCTTTTGAACCGCATCTAGCCGAGGATGACACGTACATTGTTGCAGAAGGGTCAGAGTTTCAGTTGACCTGTTTGGAACCAAAAAGTTCCCCGGAAGCGAAAAAATGGTGGATAAATAATGAAGGACATACAGTAAGTTGCAGTTTGTCCTCCTTTTTGGATAGGAAACACAAAACAAAATGTTATGGGCAAAGCATTTCCAAATTCCTCTGTCGCTGGTATATGCAACCTAATTAACAATTACACAACTCAGTTATTTAGGTTGCGGTATATTTGATTAATATTGTTAATTGTATTAATTACACAGTCCAGCGTGAATCTGAGGCTTACATTAATGTCCAGCTTGAACCTATGCAATGTTAAGAAAGTTTCCACAATATAAAATTCTTTATTAAAAAATTGATATTTTTTGAAAATTTAATTTTTCAGATAATTGCTGTATAACTTTGGCCAATAATAACAAAAACCAAGATTAGATGCTGGTTTCCAAAGAAATTAGTTATACAGCAATTATCTCAACAAAGAAGTTTTCAAAAAATATAATTTTTTAATAAAGAATTTTATATTATGGAAACATTCTTAGCTATTCCAAAGATATTAGCTATACTGTGTCCGGCAGAAAGTTAGAGACTAATGGGAAAATATTTTATTTTTAAGTTTTCAGAAAATTACTAAAAATTTTATTAAAATTTAGTTATTTTTTATGAAAGCTTCTGGATTGTCTTAAACCTAAAATCAACTATTAGTATGTATTGCATGTACAGGGTGTTACCATAACTATGAAAAACGCTTAAGAGTAAAAATACCTTTATGTTTATAGCTATACAAAAATGCTATTTGAAAAAAGTGGTTAGAATTATAAGAGGGCATTAAATACGGATATGGAACGCTGAAGGTGACTATAATTCTATATTTAATGGTTTTTGATATTTTGAAATACTTTTTCATATAATATTTTTGCGTATTTTATTAAAGACCTCTAATATTTCCATATACTTTTTTCAAATCAAATTTTTGCATAGCTTTGAACATAAATGTACTTTACTCTTAAGTGTGTTTTATAGTTTTCGTAACACCCAGTACATGCAAGCAAATACTTAATTCTTATATTTGCATTTTAGGTGTAAGACAGTCGAGACACTTTTATGCAGAATAAAATTTTCTGATAAATTAATAATAAAAATTTGAATTGTCACTAAAAGCACCTGGTATATGCAATAAAGGAGGTGATTATATTGTCGTATTTGATGACTTCTAATATTTTTGTAAATACAATTTTTTTCTTGTTTTTTCCATGTTTTTATGAAGAATAGAATTTCCTCTAAAGTTAATAATACATTTTTTCCCATTAATGTCCAAAAAAACAACAAAAAATCAATTTTTGCTTAATAGATTATTGTATTTTTGACAAATTTAGTACTACTTGGAAATATGTATGTGGAATGCTTGATATCTAATGCAACATCAGTATAAATGGAAAGAAATAACGGCTCAACTTTAGGATAAAACTATATTTTCTTTTTAAACTCACCTTTTATAGTTTCTGAAAAATGTGCAAATGTCTTTGTTTAAGAAAAATCTTGCCACCCTGTGTTTCTTAACTACTTTTTTTAGCATATATTTAATCAATTTTTAATATTATCCCTAATGTTATAGTCTAAAATAAATTCTCTTTATTTATTGGTGCAGATATCAGATTCGGGACAAGTAAAAGTTGACGACGACGGAAGATTAATTATTGAAAAGCTTCAAGCAAATAACGCAGGAAATTACACCTGCGTTGCCGAGAATATCGCAGGAAGCGTCGACAAAACAATTACCCTAATCGTTACAAGTAAGTTTCATTTAAAAATTTTATAACAATTATGAATTTTATTACTTATATTTATTACTTATATTTCAGCAAAACCACTCATTGTTAGACAGCCAGTCAGTATCACCGTAGAAGAAAATGATAATGCAGTATTAACGTGCGAATTTGAATCACAATCTGAAATGTATACAAACGTCAAATGGAAAAAAGATGGAAAACCAATTAGAATACACGATCTCGATGACGGTACGTTTTATTGTATACTTAAACATCTCTAACTTGAATTATTCCATATTTAGTCAGTATTTAAAAAATAATCAGTACTTAAAACACAACTCTTTATATAGGAAGCACAAACCCGCAACGTATAAAAGTATTCAAGCACAACGGAACACTACTAATTCATTCGTCAAAAACATCCGATCGAGGCGAGTATGTCTGCGAAGTTATTACCGCAGGATTCAAACCCGTCGTGTCAAAAACTGCTACAATATCAGTCGTCGGTAAGAATTTTTCTAATATAACTTTTTTTTTAACATAACCTAAAAAAGATTTTCACCTAACCTACAAAAAAATTTCCCGTAGAAATACTGAAGTTTGCTCCGCCACCCGTCAGCAAGAAATTGGAATTGGGTACTGTGGCGAAAATACACTGCAAAGCGCAAGGGACTCCCCCGCCGATAATACGTTGGGAAAAAGTCGGAGGCGGTCCGGATAATTTTCCCAATCATATCACGGACATGAACGGAACGTTGCATTTTAACGGCGTTTTAGCCGACGACAAAGGAAAATATACGTGTACCGCTAGTAACAGTCAAGGAATCGTTAACGCTACCGTTGTTATCGACGTAGTTGGTAAGTTCGTTAATTATAACCTAAAATATGCACCTGTCAAAAAACGCTGGTCGACAAATTTGAATTTGTTGTTGGTAACGTTAACTCAGTGAACTGTATATACTACGTAAAACTGGAAAGGGTCCGTAACGGTCAATACGTGATGCAAATGCATTTGGTATGCAACCCGCAGTGCAGTGCTTCAGCTATCTCTTTCTATCTCATACGGTACTATCACCGCATGTGGTTTGAATTTAACTTTTTTATTTGTAACATCTTTTTCAATTTAATTGGAACAAATTAATCAACCCTTAACTCTTGCAGAGACTTAAATACATGAGATAATAATCGCAGATTTAATAAAAGTTATATTTTATTCATATATTCCGCCTAATTAAAATTTACTGACTATCGCGAGCATAAAAAACGGGGACACTCTAATTTGCACTGATTAAACTGCGCTTTGTAATGCCATGTCAGTACGCTTGTCATGTCACATTGATGTCATCTTGAATTTTGACGTAGTAAATAAAAGTTTCGCAATTGAATGTATTTTAGAAGGCAAATTAAAAGTCGACTATATGATACAATCAGCATTCGAGAAATTGTAATTGAATTAAGTGTCGGCAAGAATACCGTGAAGAATAAAATTGATGGAACCGGAACAACAAAAGTGTAGGTTGACAAATACTGTCAGAGTTTAGACATCATGGGTTAACAAATACTGTCAAAGTAAATGTTACACAACTAAAATTGTTGAGAATATAAGTGCCCAATTTCACTTAGCTGTCCCCGTTTTTTATGCTCGCGATGGTACTCTCAAATTATATATTAGTAGTTATTCTTTAATTTGAAACATTTGCAGTCCAATAACTAAATGCTCTTTGTATTATTGAATAAGGAAACGGCTGCTGACAATAAAAGTAGTCTACATGATGCTGTTATATTTATTCGATAATATTAATACTTGTAAATTACTTTTCACATTTTAAAATCTTATTCATTCGAAATATGTATACATTGAGCACGTAAAGTAAGGGAACATGACACAATGGCTGAAATGGTTTGTTATTTGAAAAATTTCGTCGATTTTAATTATCAAAATATACATATTTACATCTAATTTAATTTCCGACTGTCAATTGTTTTCGCCTTTTGACGCCATCGACACTTACTACATGGCAACCCCGTATTTGTGTACTGGTATGGATAGGTCTGTTAATTGTAAAGATAATTGTAAAGTAAAACATTTAAAAAGATCGCGATAAAGACAGTTGAAACTTAGTGTTATATCGATAACTTTTTTGTTTGTGGTTGGCGAATAGGCGTTTTCAAAAGCTGCATATCTTGTCAGGTTATTGCGTTTTTTTATGTAGACGTCCGCACCCCACTTAAAGAATCGCTGTAAATAAGTCAAAAACATTTGGGAACAAATGTTTGCAATTTCACGTGAGATTTAGGTTTACTATGAGACCATTCTGAGGTTTATAGGACAATGGATTCAGCTGGATTAAAATAAAAACGCGCAATACTATTGCCTTCTGCTATCTACCTACGGTAGTCAGACAGTGACACATTGCCCACGGTATGACTCTGTTTCGTTTGCTAGCGCCTGCAACACTTCTCGCCAGCCAATATAAAGGGCGGGTCCGTTCCAGTTATACGTAATATATACAGTTCACTGGTAGTTGGTAACGTTAACCTGAATATACTTTTCTTTTTGCTAATTTGTACGTGCTGGTTTTGAATATGGCCATTGTTTTTCTAGTGTCCCCAAAATTCAGCTTGCTACCCAAAAATCCAACTGAAGTTATAGAGGGCAGTTCCGTACTTCTGAATTGTGTCGTTGAAGGCGATCCAAAGCCAACTATTCAGTGGGATAAGAATTCCAAAATGAATGACTTCGACCACGCAAGGTAGAAAGGAAAAATTACGATGATATGTAGAAGCTGAATTTGTAATACTTTTCGTAGGTTTATCGTTCTTGAGAACGGTACTTTATTTATTAACGAGGTCCACAAGGAGGATGAGAATCATTACGGTTGTACGGGTGGTAGTAGTGCTGGACTAAATAGAAAAGAAGTCAGATTAATTGTCCACGGTAAGTAAATTTAGTTTATCAGATAAAATTTGTTTTCTTTTTTTCTTCGTATTTTGAACCTTGAGGTGTATAAAATAAGCTTCTGCCAGACCCTCCCATTTTGTTGCTTCATATATTTACCATAGTTCGTAACATAATAGAAAAAATGAATCAATCTAAAATTAAAGTAAAATCTAAGTTTCAAAAATCCTCCTGAACAAACTAAAATAGATAGAGGGCTGTACATTTTAGAATTAAGTACACAGCCCTCTATCTATTTTAGTTTGTTCAGGAGGATTTTTGAAACTTAGATTTTACGTTGTTTATCGGTGGTTGAATGCTATTATTTCGCTTCATGTGCGATTACGAGCAAAGTAGTTGGGATACAAATTATTATTATACACGTTTATGGGTCAGATACATTGGGTAATTAATTCTAGAAAGTACAGCCCTCTATCTATTTTAGTTTGTTCAGGAGGATTTTTGAAACTTAGATTTTACGTTGTTTATCGGTGGTTGAATGTTATTATTTCGCTTCATGTGCGATTACGAGCAAAGTAGTTGGGATACAAATTATTATTATACACGTTTATGGATCAGATACATTGGGTAATTAATTCTAAAAAGTACAGCCCTCTATCTATTTTAGTTTGTTCAGGAGGATTTTTGAAACTTAGATTTTACGTTGTTTATCGGTGGTTGAATGTTATTATTTCGCTTCATGTGCGATTACGAGCAAAGTAGTTGGGATACAAATTATTATTATACACGTTTATAGATCAGATACATTGGGTAATTAATTCTAAAAAGTACAGCCCTCTATCTATTTTAGTTTGTTCAGGAGGATTTTTGAAACTTAGATTTTACGTTGTTTATCGGTGGTTGAATGTTATTATTTCGCTTCATGTGCGATTACGAGCAAAGTAGTTGGGATACAAATTATTATTATACACGTTTATAGATCAGATACATTGGGTAATTAATTCTAAAAAGTACAGCCCTCTATCTATTTTAGTTTGTTCAGGAGGATTTTTGAAACTTAGATTTTACGTTGTTTATCGGTGGTTGAATGTTATTATTTCGCTTCATGTGCGATTACGCGCAAAGTAGTTGGGATACAAATTATTATTATACACGTTTATGGGTCAGATAGATTGGGTAATTAATTCTAAAAAGTACAGCCCTATATCTATTTTAGTTTGTTCAGGAGGATTTTTGAAACTTAGATTTTACGTTGTTTATCGGTGGTTGAATGTTATTATTTCGGTTCATGTGCGATTACGCGCAAAGTAGTTGGGATACAAATTATTATTATACACGTTTATGGGTCAGATAGATTTGGTAATTAATTCTAAAAAGTACAGCCCTATATCTATTTTAGTTTGTTCAGGAGGATTTTTGAAACTTAGATTTTACGTTGTTTATCGGTGGTTGAATGTTATTATTTCACTTCATGTGCGATTACGAGCAAAGTAGTTGGGCTACAAATTATTATTATACACGTTTATGGGTCAGATAGATTGGGTAATTAATTCTAAAAAGTACAGCCCTCTATCTATTTTAGTTTGTTCAGGAGGATTTTGAAACTTAGATTTTACATTGTTTATCGGTGGTTGAATGTTATTATTTCGCTTCATGTGCGATTACGAGCAAAGTAGTTGGGATACAAATTATTATTATACACGTTTATGGGTCAGATACATTGGGTAATTAATTCTAAAAAGTACAGCCCTCTATCTATTTTAGTTTGTTCAGGAGGATTTTTGAAACTTAGATTTTACGTTGTTTATCGGTGGCTGAATGTTATTATTTCGCTTCATGTGCGATTACGAGCAAAGTAGTTGGGATACAAATTATTATTATACACGTTTATGGGTCAGATACATTGGGTAATTAATTCTAAAATGTACAGCCCTCTATCTATATTAGTTTGTTCAGGAGGATTTTTGAAACTTAGATTTTACGTTGTTTATCGGTGGTTGAATGTTATTATTTCGCTTCATGTGCGATTACGAGCAAAGTAGTTGGGGTACAAATTACTATTATACACGTTTATGGGTCAGATACATTGGGTAATTAATTCTAAAAAGTACAGCCCTCTATCTATTTTAGTTTGTTCAGGAGGATTTTTGAAACTTAGATTTTACGTTGTTTATCGGTGGTTGAATGTTATTATTTCGCTTCATGTGCGATTACGAGCAAAGTAGTTGGGATACAAATTATTATTATACACGTTTATGGGTCAGATACATTGGGTAATTAATTCTAAAAAGTACAGCCCTCTATCTATTTTAGTTTGTTCAGGAGGATTTTTGAAACTTAGATTTTACGTTGTTTATCGGTGGTTGAATGTTATTATTTCGCTTCATGTGCGATTACGAGCAAAGTAGTTGGGATACAAATTATTATTATACACGTTTATGGGTCAGATACATTGGGTAATTAATTCTAAAAAGTACAGCCCTCTATCTATTTTAGTTTGTTCAGGAGGATTTTTGAAACTTAGATTTTACGTTGTTTATCGGTGGTTGAATGTTATTATTTCGCTTCATGTGCGATTACGAGCAAAGTAGTTGGGATACAAATTATTATTATACACGTTTATGGGTCAGATACATTGGGTAATTAATTCTAAAAAGTACAGCCCTCTATCTATTTTAGTTTGTTCAGGAGGATTTTTGAAACTTAGATTTTACGTTGTTTATCGGTGGCTGAATGTTATTATTTCGCTTCATGTGCGATTACGAGCAAAGTAGTTGGGATACAAATTATTATTATACACGTTTATGGGTCAGATACATTGGGTAATTAATTCTAAAATGTACAGCCCTCTATCTATTTTAGTTTGTTCAGGAGGATTTTTGAAACTTAGATTTTACGTTGTTTATCGGTGGTTGAATGTTATTATTTCGCTTCATGTGCGATTACGAGCAAAGTAGTTGGGGTACAAATTACTATTATACACGTTTATGGGTCAGATACATTGGGTAATTAATTCTAAAAAGTACAGCCCTCTATCTATTTTAGTTTGTTCAGGAGGATTTTTGAAACTTAGATTTTACGTTGTTTATCGGTGGTTGAATGTTATTATTTCGCTTCATGTGCGATTACGAGCAAAGTAGTTGGGATACAAATTATTATTATACACGTTTATGGGTCAGATACATTGGGTAATTAATTCTAAAAAGTACAGCCCTCTATCTATTTTAGTTTGTTCAGGAGGATTTTTGAAACTTAGATTTTACGTTGTTTATCGGTGGTTGAATGTTATTATTTCGCTTCATGTGCGATTACGAGCAAAGTAGTTGGGATACAAATTATTATTATACACGTTTACGGATCAGATACATTGGGTAATTAATTCTAAAAAACTACAGCCCTCTATCTATTTTAGTTTGTTCAGGAGGATTTTTGAAACTTAGATTTTACGTTGTTTATCGGTGGTTGAATGTTATTATTTCGCTTCATGTGCGATTACGAGCAAAGTAGTTGGGATAAAAATTATTATTATACACGTTTATGGGTCAGATACATTGGGTAATTAATTCTAAAATGTACAGCCCTCTATCTATTTTAGTTTCTTCAGGAGGATTTTTGAAAGTTAGATTTTACGTTGTTTATCGGTGGTTGAATGTTATTATTTCGCTTCATGTGCGATTACGAGCAAAGTAGTTGGGATACAAATTATTATTATACACGTTTATGGGTCAGATACATTGGGTAATTAATTCTAAAAAGTACAGCCCTCTATCTATTTTAGTTTCTTGAGGAGGATTTTTGAAACTTAGATTTTACGTTGTTTATCGGTGGTTGAATGTTATTATTTCGCTTCATGTGCGATTACGAGCAAAGTAGTTGGGATACAAATTGTTATTATACGCGTTTATGGGTCAGATACATTGGGTAATTAATTCTAAAAAGTACAGCCCTCTATCTATTTTAGTTTGTTCAGGAGGATTTTTGAAACTTAGATTTTACGTTGTTTATCGGTGGTTGAATGTTATTATTTCGCTTCATGTGCGATTACGAGCAAAGTAGTTGGGATACAAATTATTATACACGTTTATGGGTCAGATACATTGGGTAATTAATTCTAAAAAGTACAGCCCTCTATCTATTTTAGTTTGTTCAGGAGGATTTTTGAAACTTAGATTTTACGTTGTTTATCGGTGGTTGAATGTTATTATTTCGCTTCATGTGCGATTACGAGCAAAGTAGTTGGGATACAAATTATTATTATACACGTTTATGGGTCAGATACATTGGGTAATTAATTCTAAAAAGTACAGCCCTCTATCTATTTTAGTTTGTTCAGGAGGATTTTTGAAACTTAGATTTTACGTTGTTTATCGGTGGTTGAATGTTATTATTTCGCTTCATGTGCGATTACGAGCAAAGTAGTTGAGATACAAATTATTATTATACACGTTTATAGATCAGATACATTGGGTAATTAATTCTAAAAAGTACAGCCCTCTATCTATTTTAGTTTGTTCAGGAGGATTTTTGAAACTTAGATTTTACGTTGTTTATCGGTGGTTGAATGTTATTATTTCGCTTCATGTGCGATTACGAGCAAAGTAGTTGGGATACAAATTATTATTATACACGTTTATAGATCAGATACATTGGGTAATTAATTCTAAAAAGTACAGCCCTCTATCTATTTTAGTTTGTTCAGGAGGATTTTTGAAACTTAGATTTTACGTTGTTTATCGGTGGTTGAATGTTATTATTTTACTTCATGCGCGATTACGAGCAAAGTAGTTGAGATACAAATTATTATTATACACGTTTATAGATCAGATACATTGGGTAATTAATTCTAAAAAGTACAGCCCTCTATCTATTTTAGTTTGTTCAGGAGGATTTTTGAAACTTAGATTTTACGTTGTTTATCGGTGGTTGAATGTTATTATTTCGCTTCATGTGCGATTACGAGCAAAGTAGTTGGGATACAAATTATTATTATACACGTTTATAGATCAGATACATTGGGTAATTAATTCTAAAAAGTACAGCCCTCTATCTATTTTAGTTTGTTCAGGAGGATTTTTGAAACTTAGATTTTACGTTGTTTATCGGTGGTTGAATGTTATTATTTTACTTCATGTGCGATTACGAGCAAAGTAGTTGGGATACAAATTATTATTATACACGCGTTAGCCAAGAGCAAAGTTTTACAGCTGACAGAAAAAGTTTATACTTCAGTTTTTGTAGGGCATTATAAAATTTTGGACCTGCTATCGACTTTCAAATAAGATTATACAGAAAGAAGCATACCAAAAACAATTGTTAGATTTTTATCGCAACACATTTTTATTAATTGTTGATCAGGATAGTCACATAGCATAGATTATTGTGATTTTTACAAATTAAGTACTTGAAAATATGTGAAATGCTTGGATATCAAGACTTAAAAGTAATTTGTTTAATTTTTTGCTACTAAGTTAAGAACATACCCCAGTAAATTTATTGTGGTAAACGCTTTTTTTAGTATTATTAAATTGGACTTATTTTTGATTTTGGGCCCCTTGAGCCACAGGAATTAATTATGGATCTAAAAGAACAAACTGAGTGGATCAGATAAGAAAACAAATAAAGCTATATTTTTTATAAATAAATATGAATAACCCTGATATTATTATATTTCTTAGTTCACGTTCAAGAAATTTTATTTGCTCGACATTGTCCAAATACTAGTTAATCTTGTTAGTGGTCAATTTTGTTGTACTTATTTTTTTTAATGTCTTTGTTTGTACCCAAAAATATTATACTGCTGCAATTGTTAAAATATGTTTCTATTACCATATGGAATAAAGATATTCTGGCTTTAAATCTTAGCTTATTAGATATTCTTCCTAAGTAGCTAATCTTTCGGATAATTTTTTTAACTATACATATGATGTGTAGTACTAGTAAATTTCTTGTTGTCTAATATGTCACTTCTCTACTACGTCGACAATTGTGTTATCGACTATTATTTATTTCTGGAGTAGGGATTATCGAATTTATTTCCCAATATCATAGCATTTGTTTTCATCACATTCAAACATAACAATTGATGTTAGTGTATCGTTTACAAATAGGTGAACATTACAAGATGTAACTGCTGAACCAACAATGTTTATGTACAAATTTTGTCGTACCTCAAAGTTCTTTATGACTTATTTGAATGACTCAAAATGACAAACATCTATTATTTTTAGGCCGTGACCATCAATTAGAAAATTCTAACGAGGGCTCCGCAGTCACAAAAGCAGTTCTAATAACAATGTCCGTAGCAGCCGCTTATATAATATTAGTCGTCGGTTTGATGATCTGGTGTCGATATCGAAGGAAATCCAGAAAATTACCGGTAACCGATGGTAAGTTTTCCCATTTTTTTTTTTTGAGGATATGAACAATTTTTTTTTTTTACTATAATGTCAATTTTGTAGCAAAAACCGAAAACGGGGACGTAGAACACACCGAACTAAAAGAAGGCACCAACGGCCACCTACCGGGAACGTCGAAAACAAGCGACGAAACCGAGACAAAGCACAAAGACGGGCAGAAAAGCGACGGAGCCGAAACAACGCACTCTCAATCTTCCAACCAATCGAAAAAATCGAAGAACACCTACGATAAACTAGCGTTATCGAGAACCCACTTAAAAGAAACGAAACTAATCGGCCGCGGGGAATTCGGCGATATTTTAATCGCGAAAATCTCTCAAGTCGTCACCATGGATAAACGTAACTCGACGAACATGCAAAACGGGATTTCCGAGGACAAAGACGTGCACGTTTTAGTAAAAGCGTTGTCGCAAACGAAAGACGAAAATAGTTTAACGGAATTCAAACGGGAGATCGATATGTTCTCAAAATTAACGAACGATAACGTGACGAGATTGTTGGGGTTGTGCCGTGAGGCGGAGCCGCATTATATGATTTTGGAGCATACGGATTGGGGCGATCTGAAGCAGTTTTTGACGGCTACGAAGAAGGGAGATCCGCCCCCGTTGACTTCGGTGCAGTGTGTGGCGATAAGTTTGCAGTTGGCGAAGGGGATGGAACAGTTGTCGTCGACGAGGATGATACACAAGGATTTGGCGGCTAGGAATTGCGTTATAACGTCGAAATTGGTCGCTAAGATCGGGATGTCTCGTATGACGAGGGACCCGTATAGTATGGAGTACTGCAAGCATGTTAATCAGGTGAGTTGTGGGGAGATAATTGAACTGTAGTTCAAGGTTTTTAGTTTAAGATCGATATGATTTATATTTGTCTTAGATGTTTAGATTGTCAAAAGGTATAGTAATTCAAAATGCTGCCAATCACAACAGATTAAAACTGGAGTTTGAATTATTTTCAGAAAAACATCTGTATAATATAAATAGTAAAAAATATTTAGCATATTTTAATACTCTAATATTTATGGGACTACAAAAATATTACTAAATATGATAATTCCTATTGCATACAAAACAAAATACTTATATAAAAAAAATCTATAATCCTAAAATCTGATAATTCCTATTTCATACAAAACAAAATACTTAAATAAAAAAATCTAAAATTGTTTAAATATGTATTATATATTATTTATTGAGTAAAAAATTTATATTTAGTTGTGTTTTGCTTACAGAATACTCTACGTTAGTAAAACATCTGTTTGTTTGTTTTTTGAGTCATTCATCAAATTTTATGGTACTATCACCGTATGCGGTTTGAATTTAACTTTATTATTTGTAATATCTTTTTCAATTTAATTGGAACAAATTAATCAACCCTTAACTCTTGCAGAGACTTAAGTACATGAGATAATAATCGCAGATTTAATACAAGTTATATTTTATTCATATATTCCGCCTAATGAAAATTTTCAGACTAGGTACTATCGCGAGCATAAAAAACGAGGACACTCTAATTTGCACTGATTAAACTGCGCTTTGTAATGCCATGTCAGTACGCTTGTCATGTCACATTAATGTCATCTTGAATTTTGACGTAATAAATAAAAATTTCGCAATTGAATGAATTTTAGAAGGCAAATTAAAACTCGACTACATGATAAAATCAGCATTCGGGATATTGTTATTGAATTAAGTGTCGGCAGGAATACCGCGAAGAATAAAATAGATGGAACCGGAACAAAATTGTAGGTTGACAAATACTGTCAGAGTTTAGACATCATAGGTTAACAGATACTGTCAAAGTAAATGTTACACAACTAAAATTGTTGAGAATATAAGCGCCCAATTTCACTTAGCTGTCCCCGTTTTTTATGCTCGCGATGGAACTCTCAAATTATATATTAGTAGTTGTTCTTTAATTTGAAACATTTGCAGTCCAATAACTAAATGCTCTTTGTATTATTGAATTAAGGAAACGCATTCTGACATTAAAAATAGTCCAGATGATGCTGATTATATTTATTCGATAATATTAATACTTAATAAATTATTTTTCACATTTTAAAATTTTATTCATTCGAAATATGTATACATTGAGCGCGTAAAGTAAGGAAACTTGATACAATCTCTGAAATGGGTTGTTATTTGAAAAATTTCGTCGATTTTATTTATCAAAATATACATATTTACATTAAATTTAATTTCCGACTTTCAATTGTTTTCGACTTTTGACGCCATCAACACTTATTACATGGCAACCCCATATTTTTGTACTGGTATTGATAGGTCTGTTAATTGTAAAGATAATAGTAAAGTAAAACATTTCAAAAAATCGAGTAAAAGACAGTTGAAACTTAGTGTTATATTGATAACTTTTTTTTGTTTGTTGTAAGCGCATAGGTGTTTTCAAAAGCTGCATATCTTGTCAGGTTATTGCGCTTTTTTTACGTTTTTTTTTATGAAGCCGTCGCACCCCGCTTAAAGAATCGCTGTAAATGCGACAAAATCATTTGGGAATTTTTTTTTTAGCAATTTCACGTAAAAATACAGAGATTTAGGTTTACTATAAAACAATTTTGAGGTTTCTAGGAAAATGGGTTCAGCTGGAATAAAGTAAAAAAGCGAAACACTACTGCCTTCCGCTATCTAGCTACGGTAGTCAGACAGTGACACATTGCCTACGGTATCGCTCTGTCTCTTTTGCTTGCGCCTGCAACACTTCTCGCCAGCCAATATAAAGCGCGGGTCCGTTTCAGTTATACGTAGTATTATACAGTTCACTGTTTTAACCCCACACCTAGTATGATTTTCTTGCTTTTTGAGTAATAATACCAAATTTTAAATTATTAATATGGTTGTGAAGGTACTGGTTAGGAAATGTCGTTTTAAGCAGAAATGATAAGTTTGCTAGTTTGTCAACACTTGGCAACACTTATACAACATCTTCCAAAATCAAATTATTTAGTGTTGGTTTACTATATTTTTGACTATAATTTTTAACCAATTGACATCTTAACAGATTAATAAACGTAAATATCCCTTCAATTTGCAGATAATTCCACTGCGTTGGATGCCTTATGAAGCAGTTTACGAAGATGAATTTTCAACAAAAAGTGACGTCTACTCGTTTGGTGTCGTCGTATGGGAGATTTTCCAACAGGGCGAACTACCTTTCCCAAAAATGAACGACAACAGTTTTCTGACAAAACTAAAAGAGAAATCTCTCGAGTGGAAATACCACAAAGATACGCCGGAAGCATTACAAAAACTACAAGTATGCGTATTTTTTATATTTCTGTTGTTTAATATCGTAATATTTTGTATCTATTTTTTCAGGAGACTTGCTTGGATACAAACCCTATGAATAGGCCAACATTTTCATCGTTAGTCAAAGACATCGAAGAAGTGTTAAAGTCACCGTAAACCAAATATTTATTACTACAGGAGATGCTGAATCTAGGAAGGCTTTCTTAGCTATGTAAATGATTATTTTCTTTATATAATTTGTGATTTTCTGATTTCCAAAATTTACTTAAGACTACTTTTAATTGATCTCTCCTCGATCTTAATTTTCGTGTTTTATATGTATAAATTTATTAATTAACGATATTTATGATAGCTTTAACGTGTGCGGTCTACGTGCAGTCCATTTATTAGTATTGCTAGTCCCTTTAAAACAAAAGAAAAGATCACTGTATAAATGTGTATATATATATATTTTTTAGTTTATCAATGATAAATAATCATATCACTTCTTTTTTAAGTATTAAGTTCATGTATAGTTGAACCTTTAGGCTGGAACTATTTTCATCAAAACAATTGAAATTTTGAGGATATCTATACTAAAGGAACACCTGTATATAAAATACCATTTATTAAAAACATATCATGGTTCTTTTTTGTGTTCTATCTGGTAATTTAATTTATGTTTTATCTAGAATTTTCCAACAATCAGCAATTTTATTTTTCAACTTGATATAATTACGTTTGCTCAATTTGCAAAATTGGCTTGTGTGATATTACTTTAACTGGGTTTATTTATGTCCGTTTAGTTGGTTTTAACACTGGTATTGAAATTAACTATTCTGTTTAGGAAAAACTGACCATGATGCGTTTTTATGCGGTTCAGGTTTACACTGTTGCAAAAAATTAATGCACTAAGAATTAACGTCACAATTTTAACGGTGATTTTCTCTCGAATTGCTAATAAATTTTTTACAATGTTGCTATTAAGGAATCTACATACAATTCAAAAACATAAACTTGAAAACATTGTTAAAAAAATTGTGACAGATTACTTAGTGGAAAACAGTGTATTATTAATTATATTGTACATAAAATTATAGGGCCACTATACACACTGCCAAATGTCTTGACGACTACAATTAAATACATTCTCACTTACCTATGGGCTCATAGTATAAACTTGTAATAAAAAATTTACAGTTTTCTATTAAACGTACTTCCAGTATATAAAAAGAAAATCGATATGCGTAAATTTTTAACTATCGACAGCAATATGCCTATTACCACTGGCCAGCTTTAAATATGTAATTTTTAAAGGATTTTCCAGCTGTCGAGGAACTGACTAATATGCATTTCGACGGTAATTTAAAAGTTTATCATAGCGTAATGTTCTGTTAAGTAACTACACTCAGTTCCAAACAAAGTGACGCACTTGATTTTTGACGTAACTTTAATGTCTTATATTTTTTAAACCAGTAGGACGATTTTATTTCTTTTTTTCATTTTATGTTATGAATTGCCTTCCAAAAATTAAACAAAAATTAGAAACCGGTTTTAAAAATATAAGACATTAAAGTTACGTCAAAAATCAAGTGCGTAACTTTTTTTGGAACGGAGTGTATTAGTTATTATAGTTAGCGTTAGACATATTCTTAAAATACGTTAAGTATATGTACTATTACTCAATTTTGATATATGTATAAATAAATTAAATAAATAAAATTACGATCTGTCCAGAATAGCAAATCGCGAGTAGTACGAATGTAGCTTTTTATAATGGTTTTCGTTTTTGTAACCGTATGTCCATTTTTGATATAATTACGCATCATAATATTTATCTTTGTGATATGTATTCTAAATAAAACTATTTACGGTGCAAGAATTCTTTCCGTTTACAACAGAATTAAACGCAACGACTAATAAAAACCGTTTATTTATAATTACGACGCACCATTATAATACCGCTTAATAACGTTTCAACTTTTGCTTTTTATTCTTAGTACTAAAACTACCCTTGTTGGGCCTCTTGCTTCCCTTAGACCTGAAATCTGATTTTTTTCCACCAACGGCTTTCTTGTATCCGTGCAACCACGTATTTCTTTTTTCTTCCCAAGCCAGTTGCTCTTGATCTGAAAATAAAAAGGGGATTTGTGTTAGCATTGTTTAGTAAGAAGTAATAAAATAAACAGCGTTACAGGTTTTATTATACAGGGAGATCTTATATCAACACTGTTACAAAAAGTATCTATTGTCAACAGCTTGTTTTTTATTCATTTTTCAGACAAAGACATATGCAATACAGTAGAGCGTGGCAGGTTTGTGTCAGTTCAAATGTCTTGAATAATTGTAGAGGAGGATTTAATTTAGGAAATAAATTGCTTCCGGGTTATGCCGTGTGTCAAGATTCGATAAGTGCTGACGTTTCGTGAACCATGTTGTTCGCTTCTTCAGAGCTAACTGAATACTGGAGGAGGATTTGATATCGGTAAGTAAATTTATTTATTCCAATATTTGAATTTTTGTGGAATATACAGAGTTTTAAGTAAAACTGCAGTCCATCAAGATCAAATTTTGTATGTTATCCGATATTAGTACTCTAAAACCCATAGTTTTTGTGTTATTGTTTCTTTTGAACAATATTTTATGAAAAATTGCACTGTTTGTAAATTTATTTGATGTAAAATTCAATTTACCACAGATTATTTATTTATTAGTTACATCCTCCAAGGAAATTTGCCCTATTTCTAGTTTTCAAGACATCAACAGAAAACTTTGAGTTTTTGTAATTTATTATCAATTTTACGAGTAATTTATTATGAAATTTAAATATATATATGAGAAACAATGATTGTCTTAAATGGGAAATAAGTAAATTAATGTATTTTCAACAGAATTGCAGTATATTTAAAAATAATAAATGATATTTTGGCAATTTTTGAGAATTTAAAGTGCCTGAACCCATTTGAAAAGGACTACAGTTTTACATGAAATTCTGAAAGTGTCAATTGTCTTTTTCTTGAGAATTTTCCTATGCTAGACCATAAAATTTTAACGTTTAAAGTACAAAGATCTGATATAGACTATACTTTGTCAAATGACTTTAATTTTTCCAAAGTTTTCATGCTATTAGTGTTGATTGATGATTGTTTTAAACCTACTTTGAAAACTCTTAAGAGTGAAGTACTTTTATTTTAAAAGCAATGCAAAAATGTTATTTGAAAAAAGTGTGTAGTTATATTAGAAAACATTAAATACGAAATTATAATCTCCTTCGTCGTTGTATGCAACACCCGGTATATGGAAGGTCAAAGGCGACAATAAATTCACATTTAATGCCTTCTAATAATTTGAAATACTTTTACAAATAGTATTTTTGCATAGCTTTGAAGATGAAGGTACCACACTTTTATATTATTTTTATCTTTTTGGCAACACGCGGTATATGCAACTGAGCATTTTGAATATTTTTTTCAAATATTATTTTTGCACATCTTTGAACATAAAGGTAGTTTAATCTTCAGTGTCTTTCATAGTATTGGTAAAAAAAAATTTCAACTTTTTGCTGGAACAGTATATAGAATATTCTGTAATATACAAGCAAGGTGTTTCACACTTTTACCCGAAAAATTTCTTTCGTGTTAAATGTTGTACTGTGTAAACTGTGATGATATGATGTTTTTTACTTAAATCTATTTAGTTTTTGTTGTCGTAATGGGTATTTATTGCGTTCTTTCGTCATATTTCGTTGTTTTGTTAATATTTAAAACGGCTGCAACGTTTTAAACATCTGAAAAAACGAATACGTCCATATGAAACGTTTAACAGACATTTTCTTTGTAATAAGATTATGCAGAAAAATGTGAGTGTTCCGGTATACTGCAAACTGACGATATGATAGGACAAAAAGCTATAATTAATTATTTATCAAAGCTCTTTGTTAAAAATCAATTCATAGGTTATATGAGAAACATGAAGTAATAATAATAAATCGAAGACAATTCGACTGACAAAATTTCATTATATGTCACGACAATAACGTGAATTTTATCAGAAAATTGATTTATACTATTTAATTGATTTAAAAAAAATAATTTTGTATCTAGAACAAGTAATCATTTAATTTTCTTCTGATTTTTCCAATAACCAGTCTTGTATAAACCTTATTCGTAATTTTCTTTTCATGGAAATACTCTTGCCAAAGAAGTTTAAAACAACATTTTGGCTCTCCCAATGTAGAGAGCTTGCATATTATTTATCTCTTCAAAATTCCAAAGGCAGTCATTAATTAAACACTTACCAGCTTTCTCCTTATTATCAAACGTGCCAGACCCTCCGGGGGCCTTACCAGAACTTCCTTCATCTTCCAACAAAGACGCAAACTCCTCAGCAGATGCAAAGACGGAGTTAAAATCCCCACCCTTCTTCTTAAACTTCTTCTTGGTCTTCTTATTCTTATCGTCTTCATCCTCATCCTCGTCATCAGTATCGAAGACCATATCGCTAAGATCATCATCGTCGTCGTCCATATTCTTAAACAACTCCTCGTCTCCGTCAATCATCAGATTATCCTCGTCTCCGCTATTGCCTCCTCCCAAACCACCATCGTTATTTTCCGATAAATCATCTTCATCATCATCATCGTCCATCTCTTCGTCATCCAAGTCTTCATCGTCATGACCACTATAGTCGTCATCAATGTCGTCTTCATCATCTTCACTACCTGCGTCTGCATGTCTAACTTTTTTCCCTTTTTTATCTTTTTTCAAATTATCACCGATGTCGTTCATGAAATCGATATCTTCGTCCAGCTCTTTATTTCCGTGCATCCTCTGTAACATCTCCTCGAATTCGTCGCTGGCTACAGAGTCATTGTCGCTTGCTTCATCGTCACTGTCTTTCTTCGGCCTTACTTCTCTACGATTTTGTAAGAATCTGAGAAAAAAAAAGTTATTTTCGAAAATAAACTTTAATAAATTTGGTTTCCTTAGATCTAAACTTATCAACTCCTTTAAATTAGCGAATACGTAAACCCGACATGATTTAAAAACACTTAATGAACTAGGAAATATTGTTAGATTATAACGTAAACGTCCTTCTAAACTCCGACATATTTCTGATTAGTTGGATAAAATAAAAAATGTACAACATTGACCTTTATTTCAGGACATTCGGTTTGTTGATTTGACATTACACTTCGATCTTGATATTCTTGATAATTGAGTGTTCTGGTAAAAGTTATTTTTTCATTATAAGTTAACTTCAATTCGACTTCGTACATCGCTACAGGATACACTTGACACTACTTTACTTACTTATACACAAATAATTCGTCAATAGGAATCTTCTCCTCGCTCTGGTTCAAATATCTGTCCGAGTTGACAGCGACGGACCTTAGCCCTTTAGGTATGTAGCTCTTTCTCTTTCCGAACATAGGATGCGCACCTTGCTTGTCTTCGTCCAATTTTTTCGGATTCTTAAACACGAATCTCTCCAAAAATCTTATCAACGTAAAATCATGCAGGGAATCTCCGGAATAAGTGATTGGTTCACCTGAATGAATTAAAAAGTAAATTAAACGGTTGAATTTTGACAAAAACCACAACAATTTTTTTACCTCTTGCAATTTTTGTCGCAAATAACGCAACGGACGGGTGGTAATGCTCCTGTAAATACAGCAGTTCTGTATACGCGGTATATTCACCGCCTGCGTATAACGGATTTCTCGTCATCGGATTGTAGATTTTCAAATCTTTCTCTTGTTTTATAGGGGCCTGACGATGTAGCCAACTTCCCGCGATGCCGAGTTTTTCGTTTAATTCGCTAATATCGGGTTTTATGTCTTCCTTGTTTTCTTTTTCGTCGACGTCCGTATTGCCGTTTAAAGTGTTATCGATTGTTACATCTTTATCTTCCGTAGCGTTAACGTTATCCACTGGAGTTTCACCCTATAATTTTTTTTAAATATTGGGGTGAAATAAGAAAAAACTAAAAAAATCTTAAAAATTTTTACCTCAACATCATCTTCGATTTTGATTATAGATTCATTATTGACGTCGGCATATTTTTCATCACCTTCATCTTCAAATTTATTCAAAGGCGTGAAATCTAGGTCGTGCACTTCAAGCAATAGCAAGTCTGGTTTCTTGCCTAATAACTGCGATATTAGGTATAATATTCCGCAGGAAAATGCTGGCTGCATCATTAACGCAAGCTAAAACAATACATTTTTATATATTATTTTATTAATTACCCAAAAACTATTCGGATAATCTTCTTGAAACTTTCTGTATATCTAAATACCATTGTCGTTGAATTATAGGTTTTAGTAAATCATTGAAAGAAAAGTACTTTATTATTGCTAAATAAAAGTCTTGTTTTTATATTAAAAGCTACGCAAAAATGCTATTTGAAAAAAGAGTTTAGAAATATTGGAGGATATTAAATACGAAATTATAATATCCTTTTTCGTTGCATGAAATGAATACGGAACGTCATAGGTGACTATAATTTCATATTTAATGCCATCTGATAATCTGAAATACTTTTTCAAATAATATTTTTGCATAGCTTTAAAGATGAAGGTACTTTATTTCATGTCATTTTCGTCTAGCAACAAGTGGTATATGTAACACCTAGTACATGCAAGTAAATATTTACATTCTTATATTTGCATTATAGGCTTAAATAAATATAATACATATTTGCATTGTATAGAAATAAAAAAAATCTCTGCGATGATCTCAATTTTTGACATTGAGTTTTTTTAAAGGCACCACCTTGTTTTTATTAGTAATTTTGGTATAGCATAAGAAATTTATTGAGAAAAACACAATTGAAAAGATAAGACCCACAAATATAAAAGTTATGATCAAAATATCCCTGAAACTGTTAGGAAGCACACAAATCTGTATACTTCATTCAATTAACCGTTCTATCTCCAATAATATCAAACGCAAAAAAATATACAAAGCAGAAAAGCCGTTTTTTCTCTTCGCAGTTACTAAGAAGAGACCTTCCGTATTCTTACCTGCAATAACCTCTTGACAAAAGCGATAACCCTCTTAGGCTGGTCATCCTTACTGAGCGCCTTATACACCAAATTCAGAAACATCGCCTGGTGCGACGAAACGTTTATATTCGGGTCCAATAATTTCTTATACAACGCAGAATAAAATCTAAAAAAACGACAACAAAACATCAACAATCGTCCATCGTTAATTTAACGGCAACGGAACTCACCTATCGTTCACGTTATTCGCGCAATCCGACACCTGATACAGCAACGATAACGTATGCAAAGCTACGTTGAAACTGGCCATATGCACCACCCTGTACATAGTATCGATGTGTCCCGCAATGCTACTCGATTCTAATTTCGCGTACGGGTACGCGCGGTTGACGCCCATGAGTAGGGCGGACATCATTCTACTATCTACGTCACCCTAAAAAAGATAAACGTTAAAAATACGCGAAAAAAAATATTTGAAAGCCGTTAACTTACATTTTTTACGCAGAGATTAAAGAAAGCGAAGTATACTTCGATTAGCTTCTTTGCGACATGGGCTGAATCATGATTCAGGCAGAATTGGGACAAGAAACACAGGCCGTAATATTGAGCGCGTTGCTTTTGTTTCGGTCTGAATAACAGTTTTTCTACTTCTAATAGAACGACTTCTTGCATGTTTGAATGTTTGTACAGTAATTGCCCCAGGCAATAAATAGCTTTTGAAGCTACTTTTTGCGAGGGATCCCCAAGTTTGTTTATGATGTGTGCGAGTAGGTTCTAAAATATTAATATATTCTTTATATTACAGTTTTAGACTACAAGTAAATACAGTCAAACTTTTTAAACTCGAATTATTCCGTAACTAGAATATTTTTTTGCCAACAATTTTTATATATATATAATTAATTACCTTTTCTTGTTCAGGATGTCCCGATAGCAATCTGTACATGCAGGATATCGATTTTTCTTTATTAGCGTCGACAGTGTCGTGCGCCACCTTATTTAAAGCTAACACAAACGAGGTGTACAGCTCTTTCAATTGATCCTCGAAATACCAATACGATAGATATTTCCGTCTAGTTACAGCATTTCCAGATGAAATTTCATTTAGCTGTCCTAAAGGTCGCTGATGAAACGCCTTCAATCTTTGATTTGGTTTCAAAAGATCGGATAAAAACATTTCCGTCAAGGTCTCTGCAGAAAAAGAAACAAAAATCAATGCCACAGGCTAAATATTTTGCTTATTTATTATGTAATAATTTAAAATATGCTTCTATTACATCCCTGTAATAAATTGATACTAGTGTATCGTCTGTAAATACGTGCACGTCACAAGATTTAGCTACTGAAGTAACATCGTTTATGTACAAAATTAATAAAACGGGTCCGAGAACAGAACCTTGTGGTACCCCGAAGCTGTTCATTAGCCTACGTTTAGGTCGACGGAAACCGCGCGGATATCCGCGCGGTTCCTTTGTCGGCAACAAGCAGCGGTCGATGCCGACAAAGAAGATCCGCGCGGTTTCCGTCGACCTAAACGTAGGCTTAATTTGCTTGGCTAATTTTCTCCAATCCTAAGCTTTTGTCTCCTGTTTTTTAAATAACTCGTTCAAACCACTTCAATTCTTTTCCTCTGATTCCGCAAGTTTCAGATAGTTCTAGTTTTGACTCTAATGTCTTTAAAACTTACCCATTGTGGTTGTGCACTCATTCTTCTTGCCAACTTTTACAGTAGATACTAAAGTCTGCAACATTTCTAAATTTGCGACGGGATTGTTTAGAATCAACATTGTTTTCGCAGCAATTTTATCGGATACCGTTCCTTTTGCGGTGGCCGTTTTCATCCATCGATAGTCCGAGTTACCTTTCGAGTTTTCTATAAACGAAAAGCCATTAAAACATCAAAAACGTTCAAAGGTATCAACAACGTCGCACACTTACTTATACTGTAGTTTGCTACCTCTGACGTGTGACATTTCTTAGCTTCTTCCTTCAGTTCAATTAAAACTTGGTCAGTGACGGAACCAACCACTTTCGGATCATCTGAAATCTATTCCGAACATAAATAAACTTTATATCTTATCACGTTTTAAATTTATTATCTATTTTACCTCCGTATACCATTTTGTTGGTTCTGAATAATTGTTGTAGCTATCCTCAATATCATCGTCGTTTGATTCTTTGTATTGCTTCTTAAATCTTATATGCTTCATGTTTACAATAGCGATTTAGAATAGTATAAACGACAACATGCAGTCAACTTGTTCTTTTAGGTTATGTGAGGTTATGTCCTTAGCATCACCAACACGGTTGCCAACTTAACTCGAGTATGTGTTGTATGAAAAATAGTTATATTAATACGATACACAGAAGGAAATCTTCTATAAAATCGTTAATTATCAATGTTTATTGACTAATTTCCTGGAAATGATTCGATTGATTCAAAAGGGTGCGTTCGTAAATTGTCGCGGGAAAATTTCGAAATTGTTTACTCGCGGTTGTTATGGTAACCGTTCCGATCGACGCGCCATCTTTACCCTAATTTTGCTAGTTGGAACTAAATTCGAATTCAAATAATCGCGGGAAGAGAAGTTTTTCAGAACGTTTGTCTAGATTTTGATTCGGAAATTCAAATGCTGTCAGTGAAACTGATACCAGGCGATAGGTTATGTTTCCCGTATAGTAACATTAAAATGTTTAGGAATCATAGTTAATAGGAAAATTTTTAATTAATGAAAAACCATAGAAAAATTGAGCCTGTCATTCCTCGAATCTCACTAACTTAATCGCAACACTAAAAATATCACACTGTAGCAGACAAAAATTAGTTGAATCAATTTTAATTGATTATACTAAACTAGCCGACCATTTTCTTGTATAGCTTCCAGAATAATTATGATAGTAAATTTTGTTTGCTACAATGTGGTATTTTTAATTTTCCGATTGAGCGATATAGATACGAGGAATGACAATCACAACTGTTCAATGGTTTTTCGTTAATTAAATCTTTTGAAATCTAATTGTTATTCAGTAAAATAAGATGCCTTTTTATAAATATCTCTTTATTATCAACAAAACTACATATCAGGAATGCCTTTAATCGACGGATCGGCCATATCGAACATACGATAATATTTCGAACTCCTCATAGCTATTTCTAAAGCTGTTTCGCCGCTGTTATTCTTCAATTCGGGGTTTATATAGGGATGCATTAATAGCAACTGTACGCAGTCGTATTTAGTACCGTGAGAAGCTGCAATGTGCAGTGGCGTTTGACCTAAAATTTTTTTACGTTAACTCAAAATTTAACTGGAAAAAACTGAATTTTATTATTACCTCCATCAGATCTTGCATTTACATCAGCGCCTGCTTGTATAAGACGTACGGCACAGTCTTTATTATTCCATTGACAACACGAGTGCAGCGGTTCCCATTGCATGTGCGTTTTACTTGCGACGTTCGCTCCATTTGCTAGCAAAAATTCGACCATTTCTGTATGATTCCCATAACAGGCCCTGTGCAAGGGGGTGTATCCGTCTTCGTCAGAAGCATTGACCAATTCTGGATTGCTAAGTACCAATTCTTTTAAATTATCAAGATTCCCTTTCTCGGCTGCCCATAGTATCTGCTTGTTTGGAGTTTCTAATAAGCAGAATTAATAAGGATTTTGTTTTGATTGATGTGAATAGAGTAGAACTTATTACCGTGGGGATTTTGTTCTTCATCTATATCTTGTAAATCGTCCTCCCAACTACTTACAAGAAAACGTTCATCATTCATTTTCTCGAACCAAATATTTTGATTGTCGGTGTTTGTGCGCCATCTATCGTACGTTGCTGAAGCTTGACAGCCAACTTTAGTGTCCCTAGAGAGAAATATTCCTAAATGGTATTCCAACGGTTCATAATTATCGACATCGTTCGTTGTCTATTGATATTTTGGCCACCCGATATTTTAATTATAACTTGCTTCATAGCAATAAAAAACGTGCTATAATAAATGTTATTCGTATATTTCTTGTTGAATTTCCGATCAAAATCTACTCAATGCTCCCTCCTTTCTATTATTTCCCCTATGGCGACGTGTGTAGGACTATTTCGTTTTATGCAATTCGAGGACAGTGACAGCTTGCTTTATCTCTTGCTCACTTCAATACTCGCACAACGCTAGTCGCTCCAGCTCTCTTTACGCTATTATTAAGTTATTAATAGTAAAGTTATGAACAATAATAATTACAATACATCCATATTTATCCATACGTAAAAGAATTTCCCATTGATAAACAGAAGAATTTTGGTGCGAAGATCCAGGTATACCAAAGTACGAACAAAACAAACCGAAGGATACTCAATATTTAGGTATTTATTGGTATTTCTACTCGCCCCATTATGTTGAGTTGAACAGAAAGAAACTGTAAGAAACCGTCTGTAATTATGAAATATGAAAACGTTCGACTCTGACACCGAATATCATAGCTTAAGCAATGGAAAAGAGGAAGTGACAGATTTCTTGATCGACTCCCAACAACAAGTCGACAACAATAACTTACTACGATGCAACGCTGACTTGGCGAAGAGCTTCAACGTGCTAAAAGCGACTCCGATGGGGCACAAGGGTCGATTCTACCAACGCGTGCTGCTAAAAAACAACGTAACGCAAGATTCCCGCAGCCAGAGTCTGCCCGAGTCGCTCGACGAGAGAAAGAATTCATCGAACGTCACCATCGAGAGCTGTGATAAGTTTTTACCGGTTCCGGAGAGTCCGCCGGTGTCCCCCGTGCAAGATCTGTGGTTTAAGACGTGGCCTGAACGGAAACTGAACGACGTCGACGTAAATGGCAGCTGTTCCAGTAATTCGAACGCAAATTCGCCGGTTGATAATTGTAAGAGCGTTAATAATAAGAAAGTGACGTTGAACGAAGTTCTGGAGAATATCTCGTTAGCGTATAGTCCGATAACCAAACAATTGCATCTTATAAAGACGAATAACACGCTTGTATCTCAAAATGAATCTGACGTAGCGGAGGAGGATAGTTCTCGGTTCAAAGAGAATAAACCAGTTAAGTCCGGTCACAGTAGGTCGAGTACAATCTCTAGTTTGAGTGATTTTTCGCCTAGCGGGAGTTTATTGGAGACGGAAGATCGTTTAAGTTTTAAGGATCCCAACGAAGATAAAGCAAAGAAATGGAAAGGATCGTTTTTCAATAAGTAAGTCGTATTTTAATCAATTGCTGCAGAAAAATGTTTATAACTTTTGCAAAACGTGTTGCACAAATTTCTATCATACCTCAAATTGTAGGTAATTAAAAGACCTAGTAGCCCTTCTAAGCTCGGAGTTTTGCCCCATGGACAACACCTCCTACATAGCGATAAAGTCCGTTCGAATAACAAACATAAATCAGTCAGTTGCTACAGAAAAATGTCTATAACTTTTCTAAAAATGATTGCATAAATTTCTATCATACCTCAAATTGTAGGTAATTAAAAGACCTAGTAGCCCTTTTACGCTCGGAGTTTTGCCCCATGGACAACACCTCCTACATAGCGATAAAGTCCGTTCGAATAACAAACATAAATCAGTCAGTTGCTACAGAAATATGTCTATAACTTTTCTAAAAATGATTGCATAAATTTCTATCATACCTCAAATTGTAGGTAATTAAAAGACCTAGTAGCCCTTCTATGCTCCAAGGACAACAACCCCTAAATGACGTTTGACATTTAGTAATTGATTTGTTTCTCTGTTTTCTTTCAGAAATGTTTTCTCGTGGAAACTCTTCACTAAAGGAAAAGAAGAAGCTGCTCTTCAAGCATCTCCTCAGCATTGCAGTGTCGTGGCAAGTTCGTCAGCGTTAATTCAAAATCCTAGGTAAGAGTTAAAAAATCGACGAAAAAATTTTGTTCTGAATGTTTGATTATTTTTGTTTTCAGGCCGTCCACTCTTCCGGCGAAAACTGAAGAAGAAGAACAGAGGCATCGCGAGGAATACAAGGCCATCTTGGCGGCAGCTAAAAAGAAGGAAGCTCAGCATAACGCAACGAAACAACGGCAACAGAAAATTCAGCTACAACTGGAGGAACAACTCGCCAGCGCAACAAAATATTTTACGCAGAATGTTATACCAAACTGGGATACAATGTAAGCGTTATAATTTTATTATTATTGTTGTTATTCTAACAATTAACAATTTAACATATTCATTACTTTATAAATGAGTATTATGTTTGGAATTTAGTCATACTGATTTTGCTTGATTTTAAATTTTATCTAATAAAATGTCAATGAAACTTAAAAATAGAAGGAAAACAAAGAATTGGCTAAATAACCTAGCTGTAGCGTTATTTTGTTGTATCTGCAGCTAATTCAAAATTAAAATGGGAATAACTACTGAAAAAAATGAGTCAAGTGGATTAATAAACACCTTGGGGGTGCCACAAGGTACTGTTTTAGGACCTCTTTTATTTAATTTGTACATAAATGCTGCTGCTTCAGTAGTTAAATCTTATGATGTGAACCTATTTGTAGACGATACACTAACATCAATTGTAGGTCAATTACCTGATGTAATCTTGACATTGAATTCTGACCTAATATCGATATCAAATTGGTGGAAAGAAAATAAATTATGTTTGAATCTGTTTAAAATGATATTGGAAAATTAAAATTTGGTAAACCCTACTCCAGAAATAGTCATCGATAACACAGTTGTCAAGACATGAGACAAATTTGTATAGGCGTCAGATTAGACAACACGTTGAAATTTGTTAGTAATAGAGATTATGTAGTTAAAAACGTAAGCCAAAAGATTATCTACTTAGGAAGAGTATCTAATAAACTAATATTAAAAGCTAGCATATCTTTATACCATACGATAAAAGAATTATGTTTTAATTATTGCGGCAGTATATTTTTTTCCTGCAGATAGGGTGTTCATGTGAAAAAGGAGAATAATTTACTTTGAAATTATCTAAAAAGGAGGACACCAGAAATACATTCAATGAGTGGCAAAAGTACGAAATAAAATTCAGTATCACAACAAAAAGAAACAAACAAAAATGTTTGGGATTTTAACAAATCTGAATTATCAGAATACATACACATAAAAAAAGACAAAAATTGATAAACATTGGTAACATTGGTTTGCGAATAGAAAGTGGATATGTGTGATGGTTAGACTTTTTTTAACTGACTACGAATCTGGGCGGGAATATTTCTGGAATAAAAGTTCACTTTTGTTTTTAGGTTTTTGTTTTCTTGTTAGTGCGTAACTTACTGGTTTTTTGGTACACGTTTATGTTTACATATTTACTGGAAATTTTTTGAAAATCTTCCAAAAACTTTTGTGTGATTGTATTCAAGTTAAAATTGCATCTATAATGTTATTGTATTGTTATTGTATTTTTGAGAAATTGATTAATTTCTTTGTTCTACTAAGGCGACGTTTTATTTCAGGCTCACAGCTCGAAAGACGAAAGACCTCTGGTGGCAGGGCCTACCGTCGAGCGTGCGCGGCAAAATCTGGCGCCTCGCGATAGGCAACGACCTGAATCTCACCCCGCAACTCTACGATATCTGCCTATGCCGCGCGCAAAACCGCTTGAACCGTTCCGAGTCTCCGCCGTGCGATACCGACATCGACCAAGAGAGCAGCATGGACGTCATCCAACTGGACATCGCTCGCACCTTCCCTAACCTGTGCATCTTCCAAGAAGGCGGCCCTTATTCCGACATACTACACTCCCTGCTCGCGGCGTACGTCTGCTACAGACCCGATATCGGATACGTCCAAGGCATGTCTTACATCGCGGCGATTCTCATTCTGAATATGGATCCGTACGACGCGTTCGTCTGTTTTGCGAATCTGCTGAATAAGCCGCTGCACGTCGCGGCGTTCACGTTGAACCAGCAGCAGATGCAGTCGTACTATAAGGCGTTCAACGAGGTGTTTAATTATCATCTGCCGAAGCTGTATATGCACTTCGTGAGGTCTGGTCTGACGCCCGATATGTATCTGTTGGATTGGGTTTATACGATATACGCGAAGGCTATGCCGTTGGATGTTGCGTGCAGAGTTTGGGATGTGTTTCTGCGCGACGGCGACGAGTTTATTTTTCGGACGGCTTTGGGTAAGAAATTTTTTTTATTCTTTATTCACTTTTGTTGAAGGTATTGTGTTTTTATGTATTTCTATTTTATACTTTTGGTGCCTAGAAACTAAGTGGTACAATTTATATGTGACCTGGTCTACAAAAAAGGGCTTTATGTGTCAAGAGGTCGGTTTTGAGGTTTTGGGTGATTCGAAGAGAGAAAAGTCCCCTCGTTCTAACTAACCCAAGCCTAGCTTGGTAGCTTTCTTAACGTCCGAGTTATTCGTATTTGAAGTTAGAGTACACACAATAAAAACACAAAATGTACAAAATTATTTTAGCTATTTTTTCTTGTACGTAGTAAAATAAATTAGAGAAATGAAATTTCTTATAAAATTCAAACCAAATGATAATTTACAAAATAATAATTAATCAATTCTTATAGGAAATAATATTTATATTAAATTCAACCTCTCTAATTTTTCGTCTTCTTGGTGTCTTTAGCATCTATTTTTTCACTCCGCTTCTTTTTATGATTTGTTTGGCCAGTTTTAGCCTGTGATGTACCTACATGAGGACGTGTTTCGCAGTTACCTGTACTTTTCTTTTTCTTCAACTTTTTCAGCGGTTCTGGCGCTACTTAGCCCTTTTTTCTGGCATCAGTTGCTAAGTTACGGACGGTGTTGAATGTGTACCACTGCCTTTCGAGTTACATTCCAACTGGTTAGAAAATGTCTGGCATTTATTCACTCAATGTTTCAAAAGAGTAACCTGTAAGAGTAACCTGCTCAAATTCTTCACTATTTGCAATTTTTTTCATCTTCACCATTCAATTTTCACAAATTATAAAATAGTTGTATTGCGTTATACCTTTGAACGGCCGCTGGGCCGCTTAGCCGAAATTGGTTTGTAATGGCCGCGGCATATAGGTACCTTGTGATACATGTACAATATTATATTTTTCAAAACGTCACAATCCTTCCAACTTCCATACTTCTTTCGTCCAGATAATTCAGAATACCCTGTTCTAACTCATTGTTAGAGTTTCCTGCTTCTTCTAAGCTAAGAATGACCAAGTTTTCTCTACTTTCAATAGTTCTCAAAAATCTTTTCTGGATATCTCTTGTATCCCACGAGAAATTTTGGAAATACATTCCCGGGTGCAACAGAGTTTTCATCAAAGAATTGGGACACAATTTTCAAATCATTATCATCCGTATAACTTAAGCCGAAACCCACTTCTGTATCTCCAGTAGATGGTTCTGGTTCGTCTATTTCAATGTCGCTGTTTATTACTTTTGCCGAAATATATATCGTTGACAAATTATAACGCGTCTTCTAAACACATCACTACACCTGTACTTTACGTATAACTATGAAAAAAAAATACTTAGAACGTGCCTATTCAAAATCTTTAACATAACACGGCAGGGGGGGGGTCAACATTCGTCACCCAAAGTGACAACAACACAGCTGATCACCAAGTGTGTAGATTTGTGGAAGAAAACAAGCGCACCGTTGTTCAAAACTTTACCAGCGCTTATCTCGGTAACCGGTTTTCACACATAAACCCCCTTTCCGTAGACCAGGTCACATATATTTAAATCTTCCTTTCATAATATATTTGTACACTTAAATAAATAAATGTGCAATACAATCGTGACCTCTATAAAAATATAATGAGCAGCGTAAAAAATACTTGTTCATTGAAAAATATATATTTCCAATGGTTTAAATAACTCAGCATTTGAAAATATTATAAGCGTATTCAATAATCTAAATTGTACCATAAGAAAATTATAATGCACCTTACAAAGAGTATAAATGGGAAATAAGTTCTGCAACCTGTAGCGCACATATAGTAAGCGCGTAAACAGTTATCAAAAAAAGTGAGTTAAAATTTAAAACACGCGATTTTGGTAATTATAACAATTTTTGTACCACCTAAACTCATTGTTCTAGAAATTTTCAAAATGGTGTCATAGGGAACCTTAATCAGAATCCTGAATCCTAAAAGTTTGTTCGTAAATGTTGAAGCATTTAGATTCTTTAAGTGATATGCTGACGGAGACGCCTCCGGAAGAAATAAAAAGCACAATAATCTGATGTGATATCCAACTTTCAAGCGCAGATTCGTATTCAGCACAAATATATCAATTGAAAACGTCTATGCCCATTCCAAAAACAAATAAGTTATCAATACTACCCTAATTTTCAACGCTCTTCTCTTCCCGAAAAGATCTTTCAAGCAAGTAACAGATCTATCAATATCAGTACACAAAATATGGGGTTGCAATTAAAAAAAGTGTCGATGACATCATAAGTCGATAAGAATTGAATTTTTATTTAATATAATATGTTGAGTGAGCCATTTAAAGTAATTAATAAGGTTGTATATTATTGAAAGTACACGCGCTATCATTAACATACGAATCGTCAAAATCAGATCAGCGCTCATTTTGAAGCGCAGTAGAACTAGTGCTCAATATTTATTATTTTAATGCACAAGTTTTACATTTTAGGGCACAATATGAATAAATGATCGCTCATTGTAACATTTTTCATGTAACGTGTTTTTATTTATTGAATGCTCAATATGTATTATTTTAATGCACAAGTTATACATTCTAGGGCACAGTATGTAATTTTGTATGTAACATAAGTACATTTATTTAATGCACAATATTTAAGATTTTAATGCTCAAAGTATTTATTTTAATGCATATATCAATTTGAACAATGCATGCTTAAATCGCAACCGACACGATATCATGTTAACATATTTTTTTCTTAAAGGTATCTTAAATCTGCACCAAGAGGCACTCATCCAGATGGATTTTCTGCACGGAGCCCAGTTTCTCACCAAGCTTCCAGACGACCTGTCACCCGACCAACTCTTCAAGAGCATCCAAGTGGTAAGCACGCACATCGGTAAGCAATCGTTCGGTCAGATAGTCGAACGTTGCAATCTATCGACAGACGATACGTAACCTGTGAAATTAAGTTTATGATCTTAAACCATATTTATTATTAACAAAAAAAAGAAGTTAAAATGAAAAACGACTGATATTTTCTCCATTGATTTGCTAAAACTGTACATTTATTTGAATCTATCGGTTATATATTATATGTTTATAGAAAACTTTTTTTTTCTTCGTAAAATTTATTCGAGATCACTGCCACTTTTATAGAGTGTATAGAGTGCGGTAATAATTCGTCCATTTTGAAAAATTCGTGAAGGAATGTGATATTATGCTTATCGAGATAGCTATCGAAAAAATTATTTCACTCTAGCATGTTGGCTTTGATATTTTGACCCCCTAAGTAATAAAAATAACTTTTAGCAAAATTGATATTAGACTTATTGTTCATGTAGTCACTCTGTTTAAAAAATTGTGTGTAATATTGGCAGATTACTAATTTATAAATGAATAGAAACTATAAATGAACTTGTATAAAATTTATCTCATTTTTACACCATTGGAGTCTAGACATTTCTCATCAGTAACTTGCCAATATTTATTTCATTAATTTCAGCTATTGTCTTGAAAAAATGTGAGAAATAGTAGCCTTAACAATACTTTAACTTATTTTAATTCTATGGGTAGCGTAGATCATTATCTTTAAAAGAAAATCAGATACTGAATTATTTTTATACATATGTTAGTCGTATAATAAATTTCACCTTAGTGTGTTGATTTCGAAAACAAAGGGATCTGCGAATTAATAGAAATAGGTACGTGTATATTAAAGTAGCAATAGTTTTGTATCTAATTTATTTATTATTAACGATATATCAAAAATAATTTAAAATTTGCACTCACACTACAGGTTGTCTCGCAAAACTATTCCGTTAGAAGTTTTTGATGTTCTACCGTTTCTATATACATATTTGAAAATTTGGAATCAGAACTTTTGTAATCAGATTTTTCTGTACGTAAAGTATGCCATACTTCTGAATCATTTCTACATTTGTATGACTGTCAAAATTTTTGCCTCTCGCTCTCGATGTAAACATGAGCGTGCGAGAAGTGAAGTGCTTACTACAAAATTTTTCGTTTTTAGCCAGGTTGCATTTAGAATCTCTTCTATAGATTGGCCTTTATTATTTTGCTTCAGTTTTTATGTAACAAAGGTTGCAAACAAGATTATAATGGAAGCCGATATCTCGGTAGCAAATGTTAGCAGGACAACGCAGATAGCATGCTAATAATCCTTATTTTCTGCTATAATCATCTCTTGAATTTAATTGCATTCGGGCTATTTGTAAATTTTTAAGACCGAAATAAACATTAACAATATTTTGCGCAGTTCGGCTTCCCTTGCTCGTGGGTTTTGGTGCGAGGCAGTCGGATGAGATGCGGGTATAATTAATTGTACATCTAAATTCATTATGTATAACTTAATAATCTTCCACTGTCCCAGCTACGTTTCCATTTACCGTTACGATTAACGTAGTGCGAAAATATGACGATTGTTTACGTTCATATCCCGTTTTCGTGCTAATATTCGTTACTGAGATATTCGCTTTCATGAAAATCTTGTTCGCAACCTTTATTACTCAACACTAAAGAAAACAAAAACGCCAATCTATAGAAGAGGTCCTAAATGCAACTTCAACAAAAATTGAAATTTTTGCGGCAAACCGTTTACGAGGAAAAAAATTGGAAAGACGAGCGGTAATATAAAAGTTCAAAAATCGGGTACATTTTCTCATTTCTCTTGCGCTCATGTTTACACTGGTAGGCAAACAATGTTGACAGTCATACAACTTATGTAGAAAATATTCAGGAGTATGAGACTTTTTATTTAAATTTTGACTGTTGATTAGTTTTAGTTTAATTTATGTGTTTAGTCCAAAAATTTGCTTGTCTTGCTGCTTTTTTAATTTCCTCTGTACATTATCACTCAGCTTGTCTAAAAATAGTGGAACATCAAAAAACTCTAAAGGAATAGTTCCCATGATACACCCTGTATATAGGATTGTGTTGATTGATATTGAAGAATCTCTAAATCAGGTTCTTTTTTTTAAACAGTGCCAATAATCCTAAGTTGATTCAATTTAAACATTACCTTTTAATTTATAATTAATTTCAACCTATGAGATCTACAAAATTGTATTATTATTACTTATTGATGGCTGTGTATGCAAACATCTGATCATATTGGTATTCTTTTACATTTACAAGTTTGAATAAATTGAATAAAATTGAATTGAATAAAGTTTGTCCATAACCTATTTTTTTTTTAACCGAAAATTTTTGCTCTTTTCAATTTAGTTCACTTTTAAAGACATTTGAATGTTGCTGTGCGTTATTTTGTATTCCCAGAGAACAAATTACATTGGCAAATTGCTACTCATTTTACCGAATGTACCCTTCTATACGATATTATTAAGTTGACTATTATGTGATCAAAGTTTATGCAATATATAGACCGTCATACTGAATAAAGAAATCTCTATTTTATTATTGCGTAGTGATTAAAGTAGGTAACGTAGAATTCCATTATATATTTTATCGCCTGTTTATATATCATTGTTATGTATTCATGTATGCAATAAAACGATCTTTGATAGGTCTTGTGTTTCTTGTTTGTAGAAATCAATCAAGTAAATCAAAAAGCTGGCGACTTGAAATGAGGGGAAGCCCCAATTTTTTAAGTTAGCTACAAGCAGGTCCGGCGGCAGGTGTGTGCGAAGTGTGCAGGGCACACTGGCGCTGTAATAAAAGGGCGCTAGAGGCTAGAATTTTCAATGCCAGCTTAGACCATAAGCTGAGTTCAAATATACATAAGCGGCATTAAAGACCCCAGTCCGAGAGATCTTAAAAGTAAGTGAGAAATGTATTTATATTAAAAATCAATGATGATGATTAAACAATAATGATTTTCCAAAATTCAGACTTGTACCGAGTTTGCCCATTTTAGTTGCTAAGCCTAAGCGCCCAGTAAAGATTTTTTTTTATCACCGCGAATAAAAATTTTCAGCACGTATATGGGCGCAGTACTTTACAAACCGTGTGTTTTAGAACGGCGCATAAAAATTCGCGAATAATACTACGAATAACTGGAAAGGACCCGTAATGGTCAATACGTGATGCAAATGCATTTGGTATGTAACCCGCAGTGCAGTGGTTAAGCTATCTCTTTCTATCTCATACGGTACTATCACCATATGCAGTTTAAATTTCACTTTTTTATTTGTAATATCTTTTTCAATTTAATTGGAACAAATTAATCAACCCTTAACTCTTGCAGAGACTTAAATACATGCGATAAAAATCCGAAAATTTTATTCATATATTCTGCCAAATTAAAATTTACAAACTAGGTACTATCGCGAGCATAAAAAACGGGGACTCTCTAATTTGCACTGATTAAACTGGGCTTCGTAATGCCATATCAGTACGCTTGTCATGTCACATTAATGTCATCTTGAATTTTGACGTAATAAATAAACATTTCGCAATTGAATGAATTTTAGAAGGCAAATTAAAACTCGACTACATGATAAAATCAGCATTCGAGAAATTGTTATTTAATTAAGTGTCGGCGAGAATACCGCGAAGAATAAAATTGATGGAACCGGAACAAAATTGTAGGTTGACAAATACTGTGAGTTTAGACATCATAGGTTAACAAATACTGTCAAACTAAATGTTACACAACTAAAATCGTTGAGAATATAAGTGCCCAATTTCACTTTGCTGTCCCCGTTTTTTATGCTCGAGATGGTACTCTCAAATTATATAGTAGTAGTTATTCTTTAATTTGAAACATTTGCAGTCCAATAACTAAACGCTCTTTGTATTATTGAATTAAGGAAACGTATTCTGACATTAAAAGTAGTCCACATGATGCTGATTGTATTTATTCGATAATGTTGATACTTATAAATTATTTTTCACATTTTAAAATTTTATTCATTCGAAATATATATACATTGAGCGCGTAAAGTAAGGAAACATGCCACAATGTCTGAAATGGTTTGTTATTTGAAAAATTTCGTCGATTTTAATTATCAAAATATACATATTTACATCAAATTTAATTTCTGACTTTCAATTGTTTTCGAGTTTTGACGCCATCGACACTTACTACATGGCAACCCCATATTTTTTGTACTGGTATTGATAGCTCTGGTAATTGTAAAGTAAAACATTTAAAAAAATCGAGAAAAAGACAGAAATTTACTGTTATATTGATAACTGACATTCTGTTAGGTTATTGCGTTTTTTTAAGCTTTTTTAGGAAGCCGTTCATACCCCACTTAAAGAATTGCTGTAAATGTGTCAAAAACATTTAGGAACAAATGTTTGCAATTTCACATAAAAATACAGAGATTTAGGTTTACTATGAGACCATTTTGAGGTTTCTAGGACAATGGGTTCAGCTGAAATAAAATAGCGAAACACTACTGCCTTCCGCTATCTACCTACGGGAGTCAGACAGTGACACATTGCTCACGGTATCACTCTGTCTCTTTTGCTTGCGCCTGCAACACTTCTCGCCAGGCAATATAAAGCGCGGGTCCGTTCCAGTTATACGTAGTATATACAGTTCACCGTTATATGTAGAAATTGTGACATCTCGAGAAGGCAACGTGGTATTTTTAATTTGATAGAAATATCCAAATCTATGAAAAAGAACTTCTTAATAATTTTTTTGCCAAAATTTTGACGGTATAGTGTCTTCAAGACATTCAGAAACAAGCCTGAAAAGTTTCTGGATTGAATATTTCGTACAAAAAAAGTTTCTCCACGTCATCTCGAGTAGATATAAAATCTTACTACGACAGGTCTTAAAAATTGTTTTTAGTTTCCCCAGTAAAAAGATAAAGAAGGAAGTTTTCTTTTAACTTCCTGGTACCTTTTCTATGTAAATTTTAGCGGTAACAGAAATAAAACAACGCAATACAAATATAAAATTTATTAAACAATTTGAAGACACAACCGTGGAATGAGTAAGTAACGTTATACAACTATACAGAAATTTCTCAATAAATACGCAGCAATTATCCGGTTTTAGAGGTATGTATACGACAAATCAACAGAAATGTTATTGATTAATTAATTAATTAACATAAATATCAAAAATTACACACAAAAAAAACTGCAGAGGAGAACATAGATTACGGCAGTTGTATTATTGTCATAAAATTATTTATATTATACATATATTTATAAATTTGCGAGATTATTTATTATAAAGGAAACCCATTTTAGTGGAGAGATAGAAAAAACACTTGGTGGTGCATAATTAAACGGAATTCGGGAATTACAATTTCAATTTGTTATTATTTATATTTATATAATTAAAAAACCTGTGCATGTAAAAAACGTCTAGATAATAATAAATACTTCTGAGGTTTTATAGAAAAGAAAACAAAACAAAAAATATGTGACAAAACTTCACATAGCATCAAAGCAGTCTCCTAGATATTTATCAAAGGAACAAAATTATTGGTACACCGTTTTTTTTTATTTGTCGACCGTTCAATCTTTTCTCGGTTTACGCTTCTTAACTCTGGGACTGTTCGGATTACTTTTCTTACCATCAGGTTCAGACTGAGTATTATTTTCTTCGTTGTCACCATCATCGAGCAAATCATCCTTTATATCTTCATCGGGTAGCTCGTCGCCGCTATTTTTATCCGTTTTCTTGTTAGTCTTTGATTTGGGATCCGTAACTTTTCCGGAACCCTTCGGCGGATATATGAAATCAATACAACAGACCAACAGCAAACCCAGTAGAGCGCCCAATAAGATAGTCCCGACGGCAAAGATGAGGTAGGAGCCCCAAGTTGGGAGTCCGAAATCTTCCATGAGTTGGTTATGGATAAGCTGTAAGATGACGTTAGAATTAGGGTTGATTTTTTTAGGTTTTTGACATACGTACTCGTAAGATTTGCGATAACCGGAAGAACCCGGACACCACGGACATCTGTATGGAGGCTGGTGACTTCCAAGACGGCACTGGTTCGACAGATTTCCATTTTCTATCCTCGATGAAAGATATGAAGGCGTCCTTGTCTCTAGTGCCTTTGTACTGCCTAAATTCTCCGTCTGTCACACTAGAATTTTTACGATATAGTATTTGAATCGATATTGATTAGTAGTCCGGTTATTCTAGACTTTTATTTGGAAATTCAAATGCAGTCGATGAAACTGATACCAATCGATAGATTGTTCCGTCAAATCTAAACATTCAAGTAAATATTAAGTGTTTTAAATATTGTTTTCCGTCGATTGTTGAGTTTAGTGATTTGTTGATGATTAGTTATAGCCAATCACACGACGAATGACCTCATATCCAAAATCTAGAATTACTGGACAATGGACCGTTATATATATATATTTTTAATCCTATTAGTTCTCAATTTTCCCTTGGAGTTTAGAGAACTTTGACTAGCGTATTGGTGACCCTCTTCATCTATAGGACAGTTTTGTTTTGATTCTGTTTATAAGTTACCGTGAAAGGTGTATTTTGGTCCGTACGCTGTTGATTGCATTCCTAAGCTTAATTATAAACCGCAGAAATAACTTACTGGAAAATGGTGGGTAGAGCGGTGACCATAAACCTTCCGCTCAGTCCCGGTGATATCGTGACATCTACTTTGGCGACTCTAATGCTGAGATCATCGGACCATGACCCAAACTCCTTCCATACCGTTTCCAACGCCTTACAGGCCGGACACCAGGGCGCATAGCTAATAATAAGAAAGGAACATTATATTTCGAACCTAACAGACCTAATAAATACACAAATACGCTATTCCAAACAACGATTGCTAGATTTTCCGGACGACAACACAATCGACTTGGGTACACGTTTAGTTGACACATTCAAAATTCCTACAAATATGACAACTCACAATTCCACCATCCATTCGCCCTGCAGCATCTGCGTCCAGTTGTTCTCGTCCAAATTTACGACGGCATTTTTCTGCCCGTTTGCGAGTAAAAGAGTGCAGGCGAATACGAAAATCGAAAACGTCACTTTGCCGAACGCCATCATATTCAATTTGTCATCACTACGCCCGGCACTTTGCGGTGTGGCACGGAGTGCCAACTGTCTTCACCGCTGCCAACAACAAGGCCAAAATCACCAAGATTAGACAGCGCTGCCAATAGTGAAACGTCAAACGAGTCAAAGAAAACTTTATTACCGACGGGACGTGGACGTATTCGTCTAAACGGGCAAATGTAGATGGCGCTGCGCAAAATTCCTGCGACTTGTTATTATGCTTGTTATCTTGTTATCACGATTTTGCGTCGCGCGAATCGAAAAAACTTTCGAAAGAATTTTTGTTATAATTGAATAATTCTGTGATTAATTAGATTGTGGCTGGGTGTAAAGTAGCCTGAATTGGCTCGAATCCAATTTATTTACCCTGAACAATAGAAGAAGAAGATGCAACGCGTGAAAGGGACACAACTGCAGTCGCTATAGGTTATGTCCGTATGGCTATGATGTTTGTGGTTCTAAAGGGAATACTTCAAAATTTGCGCGGCCCTTCTATAAGCCGGCGTGGTATTTAAGAAATTCGTAAAAGTTAGTTGCGTTTTTGTGCGTTCCGATGCTGAATATAAAATTAATCGTCTACAATCTAGATAAAACTAATAATACTTTCCGATTTATAGCTTGTCCATCCTGGAGTGGAGCCCTATCAACCCGTTAAGGAAAAAGCAAACGTCGGAATGCAAGGTTCCGGAAAAACGACTACGTTGTTTGTCACTACTAGACAAAGAACTGGAAATATGCCCTCGTTTCCGCCAAGTTTAGAGCTGGCCCTTACGATCAGGTGAAACCAAGGCTAGACTTTCGTTTCATGGTAGGTTGGCTTACTGTTATTTTTTTGACCATTTAACGGTTTCTAATTCCCGTCTTTTTCACTAATTATACCAAATTATAGTTAAACGGAAGTCGATCCAGTAGTTATTGCACAAGATGGCGTTGAAATGTTTGAGAAGGAAGGCGATTACTATTGTAGATATTAGCGGTAGACACAAGCAAGAGGAATCTTTATGCGAAGAGATGTGGGCAGTCTCCAACGCTGTGGTACGTATTTTCTATTATATCTCACTTAAATTAGGTAAATAAGGTTATTCGCTTTGGAAAAATTCAAACCCAGCTGTAATTTTGCGTACACGTTTGGTTGGGCATTACAATGACGCGTGACCGGGGGTCTAGCTACGTCGTATGTGTGTATTTGGAGCCAAACTCCAGTTGGCTCGATCGAGTGCAGCGTGCATATGTTACTCGTATTTCACGTCTAATATCTAACACAAAACGTTGCGCTCCGCGCCTTACACAATGAATCAAGTTTATGTCTTTATTACACAATAAGCCTTTTCTAACATATACTATTGAAGAAAAGTGCAAATTAAATAGTTATGTAGTTATGTGCCTTCACCTAAGTTGATTATTGTGAACACACAGACTGTGGCGAAAGCAAGTAAGCGAAAGTAAGAACGAGATTTAGTTTTACTGGAAATTTAGTAGCTGCTATTTTATTTACGGTGGATAATTTTACTGAATATCGCAAGCAATCTGACAATTTTCTTTGTGGAATAGTTCGATTCTATCCTTCTTTGGAGAAAAATAGATTGAAAACTGAACAGCCAGTACTTTACGAACGAGAAGAATTGCAGGGTGTTTCTGCTGGAGCTGTAAAACGATAGTTCTTCATTGTTCAATAAGGTAGATATAATTGTGTTACCGACCGGTAAAAATAAAACTCAACAAAAACCAAATTGCAGGCGGCATACAAAACACACTGTCAAGGTCTTAATAATTCCAAAAATTCTCAGCGTAAAGCTGGGGCAACGGGACCATCAAAATATACCGCGGGCCGCCACTGGTATTATCAACTTCCACTGTCCAGTTTAAACTAGAACCCCTTCCGGTTTGACCAGAATTGGGTGATGTTGACACGGAATTTGGTAATAACCTAGGAAAGAAGGTTAAGAAAGCTATTTTACAACTGAATTAGTTTTTCATTTCAACTCAAACTTTTCTTTAACTTAAAGCTAATTCTTTTTATTTATTTACGAGCACTAAAAAGAACCTGCACTTAGTCTTTATTTATTGTGATCCAATCCGATCAGAATGTATAGTTATCGACTGATTTACTGGTTATGATATCTCAAAACTAGTCAAAATGTCTCTCTCGCGCCTTCGCGGACACAAAAACTGGTCGAAAAGCCTTCCGCGAGCCATCGCGACAGCAAAAACTAGTCAAAATGTCTATCTCGCGCCTTCGCGGGCACAAAAACTGGTCGAAAAGCCTTCCGCGAGCCGTCGCGACAGCAAAAACTAGTCAAAATGTCTATCTCGCGCCTTCGCGGGCACAAAAACTGGTCGAAAAGCCTTCCGCGAGCCATCGCGACAGCAAAAACTAGTCAAAATGTCTATCTCGCGCCTTCGCGGGCACAAAAACTGGTCGAAAAGCCTTCCGCGAGCCATCGCGACAGCAAAAACTAGTCAAAATGTCTATCTCTCGCCTTCGCGGGCACAAAAACTGGTCGAAAAGCCTTCCGCGAGCCTTCGCGACAGCAAAAACTAGTAAAAATGTCTCTCTCGCGCCTTCGCGGGTATAAAAACTGGTCAAAATACCTTCCGCGAGCCATCGCAGCAGCAAAAACTAGTCAAAATGTCTCTTTCGCGCCTTCGCGGGTATAAAAAGTGGTCAAAATACCTTCCGCGAGCCATCGCGGCAGCAAAAACTAGTCAAAATGTCTCTTTCGCGCCTTCGCGGTTATAAAAACTGGTCAAAATACCTTCCGCGAGTCATCGCGGCAGCAAAAACTAGTCAAAATGTCTCTTTCGCGGTTTCGCGGGTATAAAAAGTGGTCAAAATACCTTGCGCGAGCCATCGCGGCAGCAAAAACTAGTCAAAATGTCTCTTTCGCGGTTTCGCGAGTATAAAAACTGGTCAAAATACCTGCCACGAGCCATCGCGGCAGCAAAAACTAGTCAAAATGTCTCGTTCGCGGTTTCGCGAGTATAAAAACTGGTCAAAATGTCTCTTTCGCGGCTTCGCGTGTATAAAAAGTGGTCAAAATACCTTCCACGAGCCATCGCGGCAGCAAAAACTAGTCAAAATGTCTCGTTCGCGGTTTCGCGAGTATAAAAACTGGTCAAAATACCTGGCGCGAGCCATCGCGGCAGCAAAAACTAGTCAAAATGTCTCTTTCGCGAGTATAAAAAGTGGTCAAAATACCTTCCACGAGCCATCGCGGCAGCAAAAACTAGTGAAAATGTCTCTTTCGCGGTTTCGCGGGTATAAAAACTGGTCAAAATACCTGCCGCGAGCCATCGCGGCAGCAAAAACTAGTCAAAATGTCTCGTTCGCGGTTTCGCGAGTATAAAAAGTGGTCAAAATACCTGCCGCGAGCCATCGCGGGCAGCAAAAACTAGTCAAAATGTCTCGTTCGCGGTTTCGCGAGTATAAAAAACTGGTCAAAATACCTGGCGCGAGCCATCGCGGCAGCAAAAACTAGTCAAAATGTCTCTTTCGCGGTTTCGCGAGTATAAAAACTGGTCAAAATACCTTCCGCGAGCCATCGCGGCAGCAAAAAACTAGTCAAAATGTCTCTTTCGCGGTTTCGCGAGTATAAAAACTGGTCAAAATACCTGCCGCGAGCCATCGCGGCAGCAAAAACTAGTCAAAATGTCTCGTTCGCGGTTTCGCGAGTATAAAAACTAGTCAAAATGTCTCGTTCGCGGTTTCGCGAGTATAAAAACTGGTCAAAATACCTGGCGCGAGCCATCGCGGCAGCAAAAACTAGTCAAAATGTCTCTTTCGCGGTTTCGCGAGTATAAAAACTGGTCAAAATACCTTCCGCGAGCCATCGCGGCAGCAAAAACTAGTCAAAATGTCTCTTTCGCGGTTTCGCGAGTATAAAAACTGGTCAAAATACCTGCCGCGAGCCATCGCGGCAGCAAAAACTAGTCAAAATGTCTCTTTCGCGGTTTCGCGAGTATAAAAACTGGTCAAAATACCTTCCGCGAGCCATCGCGGCAGCAAAAACTAGTCAAAATGTCTCTTTCGCGGTTTCGCGAGTATAAAAACTGGTCAAAATACCTGCCGCGAGCCATCGCGGCAGCAAAAACTAGTCAAAATGTCTCGTTCGCGGTTTCGCGAGTATAAAAACTAGTCAAAATGTCTCGTTCG